>JAHWFP010057236.1:0-40411 GCA_023313725.1 Lithobius niger
ATCGTATCGCGGATGTATTGTCTAGACGATACGAATCTGAGAGAGACGTTACTCCTATCACTATTCCAATCTTGATACCGGCTATGGATGAACGAACGGGTCAGATCGATCAGATCGATGTTGAGGAAATTACACTTGGTCAGATTAGAGCAGAAACATTAAAGGACAAATACATTGCCATTAAAGTTAGCTTTGGAGTGAGAAACGAAGAAAATAAAGTATGATTCGCCTTCAGTTCATAGATTTGTGTTGAAATACCAGCCAAAGTCAATTGCGAGTGACGGAATAATTTATGTGGATGTAAATAAAGATGTTGTTGATGCGCCAAATTTAAAAATTCTGGTGCCCCGTTCGCTGCAAAAAAAATCGTTCAGCTAGTACACGATACGTTTATAGGTCCTCATATGGGTGTTTACAAGACGATAAAACGCATATTTTATTTGTACACATGGTTGAGCTCTTCGAAATTGATTTCAAATTACGTAAGGACGTGTAAAGTTTGTCAGGTTCATAAGGTGCAGCAGACTCGTAAGAAGGCTAAAACGATGATAATAACGGAAAAGGAAGCATGGGAGAGTATTGTTTTTTACCTGAAAGGCCCACTGGTACGGAGTACAAATGGTTTTACTTACATCCTAGTGGTGCTTGATAAGTGGAGTCATTGGGTTGAATTAATTCCCCTAAGAAAAGCTGAAACTAAAACTATAGCAAAGGCACTCATTGATTAAGTGTTTACACGGCATGGCGTGCCAGTGAAAATCTTTTCCGACAGCTCCAATAATTTTAGAGGTCAAATAATGAAGAATTTATGCCTGCAATGGCGTATCAAGGCTATATTTCTGTCAGTCTATTTACCTAAGTCCAGCATAGCTGAGCGATGGATGAAAGAGTTAACAAAAACGCTAGCAATTTACGTGCAAGACGAGAAATCAAGTCATAGGAATTGGGATTTGCGTTTGAAGCAGCTACAATTAGTGCTAAATTCAGCAACTGATTCGGTGACGGGTTTCACCCCAAGTATGTTAGCAACAGGAAGGGAGTTACGAATGCCCGAAGCCCCTGTCGGTAAAGTGCAAACGGACGAAGTTAATTACCCATTACACATCTTAAACTTAACATCACGCATGCGTGCGATAGTTAGGCGAGCAGTACGCAAACGTCAAGCAGCTAAGTTACATCGCGCTGCAAAGGCAGATAAAAATAAAACGGGTAAAGAATTTGAAGCAGGAACTAAAGTTTACATACGAAATCACCCTAAAAGTGACAAATCCCGCTATTTTATGAAAAAAATAGCACCAATTTACATCGGAAATTACGAGATTGTTAAAAAGTTTAGTCCTGTAGCTTATCAGCTTAAAGATCTTAATACGGGTATTGTTTCTCGTTATGTGTATCATATAGATAATTTACGTGAGCAGATTGAAGGTGAGCGTTACTCAGTTAGTGAAGCAGATTCGGAAAAATTTTAAACTTAAATCTAAAGGTAGTTACTGTGTTTCTTCTAGGTCTTCTTTCGGCCAGCAGTAGCTAGATCTAAAAATAATTTCGCATGCAAATTGTGGTGTTGTAACTGGAAGAAATGCCCGTTGTGTGCAGATAACTAGAGGTTCACCAGGAAATTTTAATTAATTTATTTTTTTAACAAGTAGGATGGGCTACCCATAAGTGAAACTGACCTACAAATAGATAATTTCGCATGCGGATCGTGGTATTGCTTGTGGACTGAAAGAAATAGCATTTAAATGTAAAGAATCTGGTGACACTCGGGTGTTAACGCTAAGCATAATTACTTAAAAAAAGTCTTGTGGGTGCTCAGGATTGAAGATTGATTAGGTTAGTAGCATAATTTAGTAATGAACATAATTTAATAAGCTAGCCTAAAAGTAGAGCTAACGTAAACGAACACACTTGGCTGATTTTAAAATTTCTTTATAAGAGGAAGGACATTAATGAATTTAACTTTTGAATTGAACAAATGGGTACTGTTGTTGGAATGCTTGGAATTGTCCAACTTTATTCAGTGCCACCGCTTTCTGGAAGCCCGGAATTCGAGGTTTCATCTGTAAAGAAAGGGATGAATTGTAGCTAACGTTTCTGGATAAATGGGGTAGTGCGGAGTTAAAATTGAATTAACTTACCGGCAAGGTCGCCGGGGTCAGGAAACAACGACGAACTGCTGTCTTCGTTTGAGCTGTTCGAAGAGGCTTCAACGGACTCTAGTTCTTCCCCGGCTGCGGCTTCTGGCAGTTCTTCCTCCATTTCGTGAGGTGGACTAGGGGGTGGAATCTCCCAGGCCAGTTGTGGTCCGTCTGAAGGATGAACTGAGCCAACGGGGAGCTCATTATGAAAGGCGTTGTATCCGTAGAGGATCATGGGCAGATATCGATTAACATAACGGACGGCGCCAGCTTGTCGGGTAGGTGTAGTTTCCGTAATAACGATAGTGCGAAATTCCTCATCTACCAAATAAAATTCGGCCCAGTCTAGTTCTTCTTTACTTTGGTTTGTTCGTGGTTGTTCCATGCTGGAAGTTGATCAGCTGTCTTTTGGACGAATGGAATTGGGGGCTCGTGCCTAGGGTTGAGCTTGGTACCCATTTCCTAGCAACTTGAATTTGTTATTTTAATTAAAGAACCGATCAGCTGTTAATTGAATGTGACAATACTTAGATTTAACAATTGCAAGCTAATGTCGGGGTAAATTTATTTGATTGTTACTACGTTAGTCGCATTTGACACGCGTTGTTACCGATATTTGACAACCGATTTTGACAATTAAGGTTTTGAAGTAAAAATCTTTCTTAGGTGATTGTGATGGTAACCGATGGTTAGTGGTAACGATTTGCAAGTGAATCTTCGTGCATCATGCACTTAACTTTTTTTCCTTGACTGTTTTTGCACTGATTGATTATGATTGTATTTTATATGTTGAAAAATCGTTTTTGCTTCTGCATAATTTCCGTGAAAATGTTCAAGTAATTAAGTTTGCGTAGCGGGTTTTTACGGGAATAATGTCTGAATTTTGACGCTCAAAGATTACCCAGACCTTACAAAAAACGTTACTGATACGCGTAGGTAATGTCACCCTGCTGGAACAGTCAAACGATTGAATTATTAGCAGATAAAACGTTTAAACGTCCCCATAGCATCCTTAATTTTAACTTGTTTTTAATGCGCGCCTTCTTGGTATTATTTTTGAATAATTTCTGAGAACTTGGATTATTGTATATATAAAATAGCTTAGCCTAATAAATAATTTTCACTTACCTTAACGAAGCGAGGGCGCTTCTTTTCGAGGGCGGGACCTCTGCAACGACGGTTTCCACAGCTTCCTCGTACTCTTAAGCTAGGGCCTTAGTGGGCCTCTTTACCTTGATGCTATGGCTCCATGCTATCTTTTCTGTATACTCTGTATCTTTATTGATGTATTCCAGTAATGCTATGTACTTTGATGTATGGTCTAGTGCCTGTGGATCAGTGGTCTGGATGGCTCTGGCCTTGCCTACCCCTAGGGGTAGCTGCTACCAGAGATGGATCATGGGATATCAGGATATAGTACAGGAAGTACCTTGCACCACCAGTGGCAGGTACTGGCTGCAACTCTAGGTACTTAAGGCCTTGCAGCCCCTTGCAGCCTCACTCTGGGAACTAGTCACAAACCAGCTAAGAACTCCTCCTGAAGTGTGCCATTCTGCTAGTAGCCCTGATCAGAGCATCCTTGATCCATTGGACAACATCTCCTGAGAACAGACCGCGTGGCCCTAGAATAAACCCTGAATTTACCATCCTTCTGGCGTTCTTCCTTGTACCGGGCATTGCGGGGTTGCACTTCCCACTCGTAAATAACCTGAGAGGGAAACCGGCTTGTGGGTCTTAATCTGGGGAAAAATGCAAGGGGGTGGTGGTCGACTTTCAAATATTTTTAGAAAAATTCCGGTGGAATTCTGTCTTTGGTTACAAGTGCTTTAAGGAAATTTTTAACACGAGCGTTGTATTTGCTCAGTGGGTTGAAAGGGAGCTTTTTGTAAATAGGGTCATTGTTCAGTTCATTAAGTATATTAGATTCGACTTTCAAAGTGTCTAGTATGACGGTAGCATTGCATTTATCAGCTTTGCAGATGGTGATGGATGGACCAGATTTGAGGGCCCGAATAGCAGTAATTTCTTTGAGAGAGAGGTTTGGGATTAAATGCTGCTTGGAAGTTTGCAGTGAAGAAAGTGCTGCACCACGGACTTCAGAACGATTTGGTGTGGGTACACATTTTAGGTCCTTCTTAAACAAATTAAGTGTTGGTGGGTCAATAACCTTATGAGAAAGTTTGTGCAGCCACGCATTTGTGGGGAACGACTGATGTATGGATTTAGACGGAGGAGCCGACAATTTAGCAGGGATGGATGGGGGGGGGGGAGGAGGGGGGGCGACCAGAAATGTGGATTAACGTGTGTTGTTGCGAAAGTGACGTTGCAAATTTCGATAAATTAGAGGATAACAACGTATGCAGTTTAATGTTAAGTGCATTTTGAAAATAGCAGGAGGCCATAGCAGAAAAATACCGTAGGGCAGCTAAAAATCGCTGAATGAGCGTGGGTGGTTGTGAAAGAATGAAATGTTTCAACTTGTTATGGTGAGCATTTTTTAACAAATGTAGGTCAGCATAGTGTTGTGTAAGAATAGCACGCACGGAGAGTGCCAGCTGTGCCTCAAGTGAAATGCGTTTAGCACGAGGATTCGTGAAAGCTTGCGTTTTAAACTTTTTTTTTCGAAATCATCTGGAACGTCCATCAACAATAGTCTGGCGTCAACGGACCAACGAGGAGCGAGCCACTAAATTGTTGTTCTCAGTAACAATCAGTAAAGACGCGTAGCTTTTCGCAGTACTAATTTATTATCCGTTTTAAAATTGGAGTCATTCACCGATTCTATAATAACGGACAAATCTAGGACAAGAGAATAATCGTTTAGCAGCAATACAAAGACAGAAAAATATTAAATGCTAAATACTAAATCACGTATAAAAAATATATTGACACCAGAAAGGGTGGCAGGAATACTTTTACGTGTGCGTTTGTATAATTTTAAACAACAATATTCGAGCATTAGTTTTTACGTAAGGCCATCACCCAGTTTCCTCCATATTTGTGCTAAAACACGAGCAGCTTTGGATAAGAGTTAGTGTCTTGTGTAAGCCTAACTTGCATTCAAGCCGTGGCGTTTTTACTTGATTTCTGCAGCTGTTTTCGCCAAGTGATGTGTGGTTCTTGGTGGTTACATTGATTTAGTCACGTTCCTGAAGAAATGATTGAGTGAGCGAAGCGAACGAAAATCATCGTTTGTCATCAGAAACAGTAGTAAGCTAAATATTTATACTGTAGTGCAAATGAACGACTTTCTATGTTGGATGAAAGATCATTGGAACCGTGGCGTTTTCACTTGATTTCTGCAGCTGTTTCACCTAGTGAGGGGTCATCAGAAAGTGAAGTGATAAGGAACCGATGGGAAAATCTTCACTGAGCAGGACGTAAAGAAAAAAAAATCCTAAAAAAGTGAAACAAAAAAGCCCATGTAAAGTGTAGTACTAACACAAATTACATGTGATGTGAGGTTCTCGGTGTTACAATGATTCAGTCACGTTTCTTGAGGAAATGTGTGCGCTGATTGAGTGAGCGACGCAAACGATGATCAGCGTTTGTCATCAGAACAGGACTTTTTCCTAAATACAGTAATTAAGTAGTAGGGTAGGGTGCACTGATTGAGTGAGCAAAGCGAACGAAAATCATAGTTTGTCATCAGAACAGCACTTTTTCCTAAATACAGTAATTAAGTAGTAGGATAGGTTGCGCTGATTGAGTGAGCAAAGCGAACGAAAATCAGCGTTTGTCATCAGAGACAGCACTTTTTCTTAAACACTCTTAGTAAGTTGTAGGCTAAATATTTATCCTGTAGTGGAAAAATACGCACATTATTTGGATCATTTCCTTGAACATATGTTTGATAATTTTTTGCTGGGAGTGTCTGTAGCACCATATGAGTTTCAACAAGAAATTTCCTCGAGCGCAGCAAGACGCGGCAGAATGAACGAGCGAAGCGAGCAACTCCGATAGTCTTAATCATTAAAAACTTACGGTCGGTTTGTCGGTTTATATGTATGTCTTCTCCTTCAGAAGTAGGAATGCTAAATATGTGAGAAAGGTCTTGAAGGACAGGAGATTACTCCGGATATCGTTTAGACGTATTTTCGTAGTCCTAGGTAAAAGTTTTCTCCTCGAAAAAAGCGGAAAAAAACCCTTTGGACCATTGTTAAAACGAATTTTTCGAAGTTGATTGTTAGCTTCGGAATGTAAAATGTGCCTGTTAAGAGGGCGGTCCATAATTGTTGCGCCATGTAAGCGTTGCGTCGGCCAGTAGCTTTATCAGCGGGAGAATGGATGGCAGTCCGTATAGTTGTCATTTAAGAATGAGGCACGTTGCATTTTGGGTATTTCAAATTCAAACTGCTAATTTGGCCGTAAATTTAAAATAAATAACGTAAAGATACGAAAAGATTAATTGCTAAATTAGCCCTACTTAAAGTATATTGCTAACAGAGCAGGGTGTCAGAAATATTTCTATGTTTATATTTGTAAAACGTCGACATTCGATCATTATGCCATTACCTGGTGTTCTACTCAGCAGTCTAGCATAATTGTGGTAACACACATAACTTCCAGGTATGATTTCGTACTGCGTGTAGGCCTGACTTGCTTTAAAATAAGTGAAACAGGAACACCCTTGTAAAGTGTAGTACTAGCACAAATTATTAATGAAGTGTGGTTCTTGGTGGTTACATTTTTCAAGTAACGTTTCTGAGGAAATTTTTCCGCTGATTGAGTGAGCGAAGCGAACAAAATCAGAGTTTGTCATCAGAAACAGCACTTTTTCCTAAATACAGCTAGTAGGTAGTAGGCTAAATATTTGTTCATTAGTTAAAATGAACCTGGTTAATCTTATTAAACTGGCGAAAGAGTATAAACAAAGAGAAAAGTAAGAGTAGACGCAGTTAACGTTTGTTGATGATCTGAAACCGTATGAAAAACGCGTATTACACTGATCATTTGCTTGATCATTTGGCTATTTGTTTTTGGTGTAGAACTGTCTGTCTGCACATAAGTGTTGCAACAAGAAAAATCCTCGAGCGAAGCGAGATGCGGCCGAATGAGCAAGCGTTAGTGAGCGACTCGGCTAGTAATAATAATACGATTTGTCGCAGGAGCATCAGGTCTGGCAAGGATCAAAGGGTCAATAAAGCAGGCTTTTACTAATCACCCTTTTTTTTTGTTTAGTTTTCCGGTGGTGCTTAGCTTTCTTAAAGAGCTGCGACAGCAGAGCTAAAAACGAAATCACCAATAAAACTCTGGACGTTTCAATGAACGATTTCAAGCAATGCTTGGATACGATCGACCAAAAACGTTTTGGGCTGCTAGCAGTGACTGCAGCGTCTGGAAGGGAACAACTGTCGAGGAAAAGAATATTTTCCACAATTGCGGTTTGAAACTTATACAGCTAATTTAAAGGGGTGGTCACATGAGTTGACAAATGTTGCAAAATCGAACAAAGGTAGATCAATTTCCATGAAGACCCTGACAATTTTAAAATGTGATAAAGATCCACACTAAGTGTTCACAGCTCCGCGACTCAAGGTTTGTAATCACACGTCTTTCCGTATATGTTAAGTTCTTTAAATCAACTATGCCCTTTGTAAAACGTCGATGGACACGCTCGATCTTGTCTATGTTCTCCAAGAGTGATGGCGACCACACCTGGCTCGCAGATTCAAGGAGTGGATGAACAAAAACTTTAAAAGCCCATACTTTAAGGCTCACTTTACCGGACGTAAAACATTGATTTACAATGACCAAACGTCGAAAAGCCCGAAACAAGAATCTGGTCAAAGTGTTTTGAACTCTACAGGTCAGCAGTAAGGCAGACTCCAAGATCGTTTACAGAATAAACGAATAAACAGAATACACAGAATAAACGTCTGTAATTCGGTGATCACTAAAAAAAGTATAAAAGGGGTTATTTTGTCCAAAAAATTTTTTTCCAAAAAATTTCTGATGATAATGGACTAATAATAAACCTCCACATGTGCCTCATTTGTTGCTTGGAGAATATCTAGTCGAAAATCGACTTCTCCGTGAATATTTTTAAGAATGCTGACTGACATGACACCATGTTAATTACCCTTGTTTTGCTTGTGGGGCTTTATTAACGACAAAGTGTACGCAAGAAAGGTGACTTGTATGCCGGAATTACGGACAAGATCACTCAGGCGATAAAAGTGATATCAGTGGATATGTTTGTAAAAACGTTTGGGGAGAAATCGATTTTCGACTGGATATTCTCCGAGTAACAAAAGGCGTGTGTGTGGAGGTGTATTATGAGACCATCATCACCAGATTTTGGGGAAAAACCTTTTGAGGTAATAAACAGTTTGGCACTTTACTGTTTTTCAATATCTGTTTTTTTTTATTTAATTTCTTTTTGGGACGTGGAATTTGTTGACAACCCGTATAGTACTTTTAATGCAATATTATGGTATGTTTTGCTTCAAGGAAGGTAGTTTTAAATCTGAATTAAATGAAAGTTTTCCACACCACTGGTATCATGGCTTATTTTTTTCTGACTTAAAGACTTAAGAACACAAACTGGTAAGCGCCAATGGAGGTATGCTAGCTTGTGTGCCACACTCCAGTGAAACCAGAGTAAGGATTTTGGTCTCACTGGTGTGTGGCACGCAAGCAAGTGTTCCTCCAGTGGCAATAGCAAAATTGTTATGGTTATATGTATAAGTGTGCCTATTAACCGCTGCCAATGGAGGTTTCGTTTTGACCGTGTAAGTATGGCTCAGTGGTAGGACCTCGGTTTTTGGTTTCAAAGGTCGTGGTTTCAATTCCCCGCTCAGGCAGGCTGACGTTTAAGTCGAAAAAGCAACGTAAATAGGTTTGCATCCATATTTACTTTAGTGCAATGAGAGATGCCTCGCCAAAAGTCGTACGACACCTGGTTTTCTCTTCCGGAATATCACCAAAAGGCAGCTGATAAACTTCAGCAAAGCGCATATTAAAAGCATTTGCCAAGCCCTATTCACGAGAATGGTACCATTGGTGCCAAATACCCAAGACAGACAGTGTCTTGCTACCGGCAGTCTAATTACACAACTGACAGTCACAGAGGAACACCCTGGACAACCCTTTCACAGAGTCCTGCCCCAAAAGATCTTATCTCATAGCGAAGAAGATATCTTGATTCATTTGAAATACCAATATAAATTAGCCAGTGATAAGCTATCTGATTATGCAACCACTGCCGAAAAGTACCCCTACGATCACGTACAACAATAGTACATGCTCGAGTCTACCACCATGGGTTGTCAGTAGACCGACTGCCAGAAAACCTTCTATTTGATTTAACTAGTTCATCAACCCACACCGCAAAGGAGCCATGTTCCACAATAGAACGACGCAACATGGTGTTCCAATGTGGCATACACCATTATAGGTATGTGTACACTACATCACAAATCCTCAGAAAGCCAAAGCAATCCAGAATGCCAGCAGAGTACATAAAGAGATCAAGTACCGACTCTTGTTTCATTCCCCAAGATTTGCGGTTAAATGTCAAAGAACCTTCCTGCAGGACACCAAGCCTCAATTCACCTAAGGACGGCAGTAACAAATGACCCCTTGTGTCAAATTTTGGACTACCTCAAAGCTAGTAGTGCACAATGAAGTCCCCCCTTACAAACGACAGGGAAAAGACCTAACCCACGAGCACCAATGTTTTTATTGAATTTATTATCCGCATGCCCCAAAACAAACGTTAACCTAGTTACACATGTCCATACTTTAACGCCACAGGTATCTATGACTGCACAAGAGGAGGAACCGATATAGGCTGTAGATGATACATAAGAGACAAAGGTAGATCTGGTTCACTTTCCTCACAACACACACGATGGACACCAACCGATCAAAATCAGCCACACTCACTTGTGAGCTCAGGGCAGGCAACTAGCGTACTTCAGATAATGCCTGAATGGGTGGGTACACCAGCGAAGAGACCTAACTGTACACACCCTTTCCCCTTCAGCACACAACGACACTAAGTCGGTCCCACTACATACGTCGTAGCATACGACCTTACCCACACCATAGTTGCAGAAATTGTAATAAACTGCAACCACCAAGTGCTTCAGGACGACGGCAGGATAACGACTGCAGCGGCACCGATGTATGACTTTCCCAGCTACCCCATAGTAGAGAAGTCTAGGGCTAGCAAGACTCGGCGGTAACTTCATCGGATTTGGATGGAAGAGCTGAGCAAGTACCAGGACAAGAAAGGTTTTCCGGACCTCCAATGGGCTACATTGGCAGATGCAACAAGAAGAGCAAGGAGTTGGATTTTTCATGGAATTATTCGGGGAGACCGCAGATTTTATCGTAAGGAGGACCAACCACTTCATGGAAGACAGGGCCTGCAATGCCAAACGCAGCAAACGGAACGTAACGTCAACCAACACACCAGGACCAAAAGACAATGAAGGTACTTCGACTCACGAGGAGCCATCGGCCGTGGAGGACAATATCGTCGTGGCCAACACAACAGTCGAGTCATTGGTTCCGCCACCACTACCACCACGTCCATCACCACCCCCATCACTTACTGCCATTTTTGGCCACTCACTGGAATTCTGACTGAACCACAGCTGGGAATACCACAACCAGACGTCCACAGGGAAGAAGCAGCTGGGTCAATCCAAGCACAGCCACCGATGCCAGAATCAGATGTAGCCGGGGAGGAGGACGAATCAGAGTACCCATATTACTGTGAGGAAATGAGGACTACTACGAAGGCAGCAGCCAAGAATCAGTAAACGATGAGGATGAGTTAGACAACGAACTAAAAGAAACCGAGTAAGAGGACGATGCCGACGTCTACCTTACAACATCCAGCAGTGAGGAGGAAGAAGAAGAAGCAAGGCCAGACAGTCCACCATGACAGCCAAGGAGAGACAGTCCACCACGCTCGTTAGGACCAAGCTGTCGACGCACCATTAAGCCTCATCTCCCCCCCCCCCCCGTTAGGCCAGACAGCCCACCACAACCTCCAACCTTAACAAAAACCTTGCCCACTACTCCCATGCCAATGCCACGTTGTCCGACACTGCAATCATCAGAAGCAACATCGCCCACATATGAGCACGGTTGGTCGGTCCTATTACGTCGTCCCACATCAGCAGAGGAAGTCTCGTCGACCAGAAAACTATGGTCTAGCCAAAATCGCAAGCCAAAAGCCAAAGTTCCGTCGTGAACTATATGCTGGGTGCAGCAAGGACATCGTCCACGAATCTCCTCAAGAGTGGTACATTGGAAACAGTTTTGTAACATACTCATCAAGATTCTGCGTAACTCACTCGACAAGAACAGGAGAGCACGAATACTCCATGGGCCATTTGTGAGACGAACCAAAAAAGGACTCGTTCCCATCCCTCGGGGTCTTTCAGGTAGATTCATAAGTCATTGTAAAGAATCCGAGGAGGTAATCTGCATCGTTTCATCGGAGGAGGAGGAAGAAAGAGGCATCACAACGACAGCCAACATAGTCGAGCCACCACCCCCACATTCACTGCCACCGTCACTGGAACCGTGTAAACTAGAAGCCATGAACGACGTTGGCGAGTCGTACTCTACGACAAGATTTACAGAAGTAATATGTCCCAAGAGCCACCCCATGCCAAAAAAGGAAACCATTATTGCCTCCTCAAAGTGGCTACCTCTAGAAGATGTGCCACGCAAGGATAACCCGATATGTCAATCACCGTTTCAGCCAACAACAGTCTCAGCCAAGCGCTCCACCCCCAGAAGATCTGAGCACAGAACCCCCAGAAGATCCGAGCATAGGACGGTTGGTGCTAGAACAGATGTGTGCAGAGGTAGACAAGACATTCAGGAGCCAGTCAGAGTCCTCGTCGTCAACGTCGCCGATCCAGGAGGCGCAAATCCAAAGGGAAGAAGCCGGGTCAACTTCCAAATCTAGCCAAGAGCCAGCTGCCAAGGAGACACCATCAACGGTCTTCTCATCGCAAGTCCCTCAGCCAGGGGAACAAGCAGAGGCCACTTCCAACTCCAACTCCAAAGCCTAGACCCAGCAGCAGCAGTAACGACAACCACACAAGCCTGCCAAACATTGCCGAAATGGAAAAAACCACATCCCACTCCCATGTGGGTACCATTGACGAAAGACGAGTTTCTGGCTTTCATCGGAATACTGGTAATCATGGGTTACGATTTGCTGGAGATGGTGCAGTATTGGTCCACGTCCCCAGACCTGGGAAACCACTCCATCAGATCGACCATGACCAGAACGAGGTTCAATCAAATTTGGAAAAACTTTCGGCTGTCCAAAGAACCATCTTACACCGGTACCGATCCCCAGACTGCATCGCCCACAACCAGGCAAGCCATGGAAGAACAGAAGACCAAGGAGGACATGGACGCAATAATGAAGGTGCGACCGATGATGGAGGCCATCAACCAGGCATTCTGCAAGTGCAGGAACACCGGAGAAGTACTCTGCATAGACGAGTCCATGCCTGCATACACTGGAAGATCTAAGATCAAGGTATACCAGCCCAAGAAGCCCATCAAGGTTGGCTTTGATCACTTCATCCTCTGTGACCCGTTCGACGGTTAAATCCTCAACGACGACACACAAATTGGAAAAAAGTGCCACATGGCCATTGACCTCGCCCAAGACCCCGCCAAGGAACTCGAGAACAACAAGATTGCTCACACAATGATCTACACCGCGCGCTACTACCTCTACCAGGGTTACACCATCGTCTGTGACAACGGTTTCACTTCGGCACTGCTGTTTCAGGTCCTCTACCCCAAACTAGGAACCTTCGCATGCGGGAGTCTATGAGCCAATGCTGCCGGAATGCCATACGAGTTCACGGAGGAGTTGCGCAAATCCAAGAACGAGCACGGATGTGGCGACAGTATCCTGCATCAAAGCGGCTGGCTACTGCTGAGCATCTGGTGTGACACCAAGGCCGTCTCTTTACTCAGCACCCACGTGCATCCCTTGGCCGGAAATTGTACCGTCGGAAGACTCATCGGGGGCCAGAAATACCTAGTCGGTTGCCGACCAGCAGCCACCACTTACACGGAGTGCATGAATGGCGTGGACATGGCCAATCATCTCATCTCCTCGTTCTTTGTCGGCTGGAGGTCGATTAGCTGGCCCTGCTACCTTTTCTTCCCAAAACTTAACCAGATTCTCGTCAACGCCAGGCTCAACATGGTCATGGTCTGTGGCCTCGATAAGGCCGGCAAATGCTCCCAGCTGACTTACCGAAGATTGCTGGCCAACCAACTTATCAATCGAGTACGCAAGACACGCCCCATAGGACTTCCAGCCATCTTAGGCACCAGTCATCGCCACGAAAAGAGTACGAGGAGCAGCAGATGCCAGGTGTGCAGGAAGTACAGACAGGAACTACATGAGACCATCTGGTGGTGCGCCACTTGTCGCACGAACCTCCAGAAGAAGGCACGGTGGACGAACTTGTTGTCAGCTGCATCAAGATCGCCTGCATCACGATTTTTAGGCAGAACTTTCATTAAACTTGCATAGCTTTGTACAGCCTATGCCGAATAAACCTTGTAGCCTTTGACCAGAATTATGTTTTCCCTTTGCCTTACTGTGACTTTGACTTTTCAGGAAAAGTCTAAAAGCCCCAAACCTCGCTGTCACTGGACCTGGTACTCATCGTGGTTTCAGGGACTCAACCCGAGTCTGAAACCGTGACGAATGCCAGGTCTCAGGTGATGGCGGGATGTGGGGTCTTCTTTGGGTGGGACTTCAGCCAAATTCTCCGGGTATTGAGATGTTAACCATCACCATTTAAGGGTAAAAAAAAACTAAATTTCACCATTGCGGAGCTTGGCTAGTATGCGGGTCTCTTTTGATTCAGGGTTGGTTGAGACCAAGTCCATCCCTCAGTACAAATCAAAGTCCCATTTTTAGCCACATGCTTAAGTCACCAAGTCATCATCCAGTAAGGGTCATCCTCAGGCTTGTCAGTTAGTCAGTAAGTGAGTAAGTGGTCTCGGCCTGCCACCACACCCTCATGATCCACAGTCATCAATCGCCTAACCTTCGAGACCAGAAGGAAGGCTGGTTTCGGGTGGATCACTACACTTTTGCAACCATCCAACCTTCACGGAACTCCTCGAAAAACACGACCGTACCAATGTTCGAAACCTAGCCACCTCGTCAGACAGCTAGTACATGAATATCTCGTCAAACACCCACTTTAGTCTAGCACCAGCAACACTCGAAACGACTACCCTTCAACAAGATCCAACCAGTCTTTGCTGCAGGTCCAATGGCTCAGCTCCAGTTCAGAATGGCATCCCACTCGTCACCGAAACGAAGCCACTAGTCCAACTACTCTGACCAGTTCCAAGAGACTGCTGCTACTACCTCTCCGAGCTTAAAGGGCTCAACGCCACTATCACCACTAGGTCCGACGCGCAGTCCATACTGCAACACTCCACGAAGCATACTCACTTCAAAGTCCTCGACGACACCGTGTCCCAGACAGCACAAAGTCCTTCTTTGTCTTCACACCAACACCTTACGTGCCTTCCATGTCCCACGATGGCTCCATGATGGATCCATCCATCGGTTGTGCCCTCTCGAGTGGACGAGCAAATGGAAGCCACCTCCGAGTTTTGTGCAAAGCTCGTTCAGCAGCCAGATATTCAGTGAGAGAGAGAAAAAAATTTGGCGCTCCCACCACTGTCTTCTGTGGTGTACAGTTAAGGGTCTGTTTCACCCTTTTCTGCTCACCTGCTGGGAAAAAAAATTGTTCAAGCATTCAGCAGAAATTCCGGAATTGTGGTCGTCCGGAGTGCCTCTGGTTTCAAGGGGGGTTTGGTTGCTACACCACCTACCCTATCACGCATCGAACACTCTACCCCAATCCGTTCATTCAACCTAATTCTCCAATCCATTTTCATAGATTGTGCCCTTAGACCGCAGCACTCACATGCTGGTGAAGTGCATCTGGCCAAATGCTACTAGAGCGAGCCTACAGCTTCAGACAAACATGCTACGTAGAGCTGGCCTCGCACTGCCATCCCGCATGCGGATAGAGATCCTCACTGAGGTTCTCCCACATTTAAAACGTACTACGACCGTAGTCCACACGTCACCAAGTCCAGTGACCAGACGCCGAGAGTAAACGTACTCTCATTTCGTGTCTCTTATGGAATAAACCATTCTGTTGGGACCGTGCTACATGCCTTACATGCCCTACCTCACACAGTCGTCGTCTAGCTGACCCTTTAAGGCCAACTAACCTGAACCGTGTGTCTGCTACCGAGCTGAACAATCACTTGAAACTAAAATAATTCACGTCAGTCTCATGAAAATACCTTTTCATAACTGCCCCTTAAATTAGTCTCCGTCCGTGTGCTTCATAGCTTGTTTTGAATTGATTCCTTCCGGTCAACTAAAGCTCCGCCATGTGCACACAGGTGCTTCTCTGCATAGCTGATCTGCAGTTTTTGCCTAGATCGCTCTGCCTAAATACCCTCAGCAATCACCCTATCTTCGGTTTCTTTTTGTTCAATAACAAAACAAAATAGGTTTCTTACTGGATCGCCACCTCACATTTTCCTGCGTGTATGATTTGAAAAATTTGCAGGCAGCGCATATGAGGATTCGATCTTTGTACGACATAATAAAAAAATGTGCTTTCTTTTTATATGTGACAAACGGGTCAAAATGTGGCAGCCTGTTCACGCTCTTATTCCAGGTTTTGTTACCTGAACAAGGTTGTGGACTGATGCATCATTTTCGGTTGCCAAGTTACCGTCTTAAATTGTAAGCCTTTCCCTAGCTTCACAATTAATTTTGATCAACTGACAATGGCCTTGACAAGATCCAATTTAAAAAAAAAATTGGTTTCGACTGGAACTCCAGTCAATTCCTAATTTTCCATTTTCAAAACCCATTCTTTGGTCAGTTAAATAAGTGGTTAAGGCCACCCTGCGCATTTGAATTTTCGGATCCAAATCACAAACCTTTCTCACCTATTAACCCTCCAAAGTTATGTCTGTAACAATTCGCAATCCAAAGCCTACTGACAACTACTAGATTAAACCAATTTTACAGCCCTCCATTCCCTGCCATCCATATAACAATGAACCGTACTTGTTCACGTCTCCAGGAAGAGGGGGTGGGGAGTACATCTGGCAAATATGCTTTTTTTTTACACAATCTGTCACCGTACGTTCCGTTCGTATTCCAGGCAACCATTTCCGGTTACAGAAACACACGGAATAAAAAAAAACCCACTTTTCCAGAACACACAAAAAAATTGCGTCCAAGTCAAGTCGCCAATTTGCAGAAATCAGTTTATTCCTTTTGGACTAGCTTCGCAAATCGTGACTTTTTCATTTACTCCAGGTCGTTGAGTAGCAAATTACCCAACTACGGAAATAAGCGAAGTCTAGCTCCAACTTTGCTAAATTTCATGATATTTTGACGTGCCAGTCTTAGTGGGGACAAGTTCGAATCTGAATAAATTCATTTCGAATTGAAACCTGTCTTCCACTCAAGAAGTGTCAAACCTTCCCCATTTTCATGAACTAAGGTAGTATTTCTACTATTCTCATTCCCGTCCTTTTTCGTGCGTTACTTAGGTCCAAGTTTTGCATTACTTATGGTCGTAAAATAGGATGTACTTTTCGCTTAAATTACGAGCAGCGCAACCCGTAATTTTTGCTGTTGAGAAAAAAAATGTTAGCGTTCCCGCTTTTTTTTTCTCTGTGGCGAAGTGATTCTCTGGCCTGGACCCTTTCTGAGGTTTATATCCAGTCCGTTCTCACTTCAACTCTAAATTTGTTTTAGTTTCACAAATTCAGTGTTCTTGAGTTAACAGCTGCAATGCTTTCAAAATAATGAGGACTCTTAGCTCACCACTGTTCAATGAAACCTTCAACTCGTAGCTTTAAAAGTGCGTCCTTCACTTTTTCCACTCTTACAAATGTCTGCGTAACGGGGCTTATTGATGCCTACTACTCAGTATTTTGCGTTTCAGTCTTTATTTTCTTTTCAGAAAATTGGTGACTTTATTTCGTCCTTCCTTTACCATCCGGTCAAAATAAAGTGCGGCATTTCGTAGGTGCTCAACGAGTCTACAAATTACCTCCCATGTTCAATGTCATTTACAAATATATTTTTCGTCCAAATTAATTCTTTTTATTAATTCTTAGAAAAAAATGTTGTGTATCACCAAGCAATGGGAAGCTCTCCCCACGGCTAAGATCCTTCCAACTGTTTTACTTTAGATTCCTTACGGAAAAGAAAGCGAGTTGCATTTTTAGTTCCGAAACCACTGGTATGGTCCGAAAGAAAAAAATTCTGGCTACCATAGTTTATTCAAGCCTCGGCCGAGTTCTACAGTCTGCCCTCAAATTTGGTCGCAATCCTGTTCAAGAGGTGTTTGCCTCAAGAATATTTGCAGACAAGTATTTTCGATGTTTAGTCACCGTCACTTAGTGAAAAAATTCACAAAATCTTCTACCTAAGATGTTCTTATTTCTTTCCATCCCAAAGGTTTGGAAAATAAGAATTTCCTATCCCGAAGGTTTAGGTATCCCGGTAGGCCCCTAAAATAAGTAACTACTCAGGGAGTGGACGATTGATTTCAAGATATACTCGGGCATAAGTCACACCTTAATGCACATCTAGGCGTCTGTACACAGAGTAGCACATATTAGGCACTGACCAGTTGCAGCCTGTCAGCCCTAACGCTCAGCTCTAGGATGACCAACCTGTCGAGTTGTTCCTCCCTCACCAATTGCCCCTTCCGACGTCCCAGTCCCACGTTTTATAGTGGGACCAGAACAATAGAAGTAGCCTGAGGCAGTATCCAACAAGTCTAGGCATGCCCCATTGGCATGCCCCATCAGCAGTTAGGCTGAAGTTGGCAGGGCGCAGAAGCAGCTTATGTAACTGCAAGGCGCACTATGAGCGTTCACTCGTATTGCGCCCAGCTATACGTAAATAGCATATTACATCCCAAGGTCTGACATGTATTTGTCGTACCGTGGCTTTTAGGTCTCGCCAACCTCCACTTCATACCTATCATTTGGACCCCGTACATCAGTGTTGCCAATGGAAAAGAAGGGTATTCCTACTAACGAAAACGAGAATCAATCACTCGTGCCAAAGTGCAGGTTGACGGCATGACGTAGCAAATGCCCTGAACAAATCGTGCTTTGATCGGTTGCAAAACTATGTTCGGCCGAGCGACGTTGCCAGGTGCACCTAGCATTGCTAACCAAAAAATCTTTGACAGCCACAGGAACAGTTCGTTTGGATTTAACCAAATTCTCGACCTTCTGATCCACTTGTTCAATCAGCTCAAGTTTCCAATGAACTCACTACTTCTTGGTTTTTTTGGACTTAAACAAATTCTCTACACCATAATTTTTGACCACAGCAGAAAGACCCCAGCACACCCAGCTTTCCAAAATATGTCAGGAAATGCTTAGGGAGCCTGGGGGAGGGGGGGGGGTATGGCTAATTCGCTGCACATGCATTGGTGTGAGCTGCCTCTGTGTAACGGAAAATGTTGCATGCTGGGTTAAATGCCTTCTGACCCACGTTGCGATCGTATCGTAATGGAAGTCGATTTTGGCTCAAAAACATTTGTCCAATCAAAGATTGCGGTTATCGTAGGATACTGGTCCACTCCTTCCTCCCAACTTGGTCACCAACAACTTGCCGCCTTGTTGATACAGATGTCCAGAAGGGACTGTGGAGGGTGCCAGTTGTTTGTGTCCCGACCAGTGGCGGACAGGGGCCTAGTCTGCCCGTGTGTTCTGTCAACATGGGATGAGGGAGTTCCCATTGGTCGGGTGAGACAGCCCAACCTCTACATATGCGGTGGAGGTTTTTGCCCTCGGCATTGGGCACTGGTGCGCAAGTCCAGTGTGTCCTTAGACAAATAACCTCGATTCTTTGGAAACTACCATCGACTGATGCGACAAAGTTTCCCCACGCTTGCCTCAGTTCTGCTCGGTTCTTCGGGGAGCCGTTATGATCGGCTCGTCTGCTATTTTCATGATAGCGGGCACGTCCACAAGCCATTTGATGCCATCGACACACCTGTTGCTAGTTCTCAGCCCCCGACACCAAAGGGCATTTAGTTGCAGATAAGACTTCACTACCTTCGGCACCGAGGAGCGGCATTGTGTGCAAGCATTCACGCCTTTGGTTGCCAGCTACTTTCGGGCCATGATCGGCTCTCGTCTCCAGACCATTTGCAGCATGGCCTTCGGCTAAAATGCGACTTGGCGCATTTTTTCCGATCATCTGCCCAAGGTCTGGCACTCCTTTGGCTAAAAAGCAAGCATTCAGCCTCAAAAGCCTCGGCTACCTCATGCCTTGGCCGAGCGTGGAGCCTTTCCCACGTGGGTGCACTCTAGGTACATGCCTTTGGCTAAAATGCGACCAGGCGCCTTCTTTTCTCATCTCCTGCCCAAGTTCAAGCACTACTTCGGCTAAAAAGCATGCCTTCAACCTCGAAAGCTACAGCCGCCTCATCTCTCGGCCGAGCGTGGAACCTTTTCCAAATGGCGGCACTCTAGGTACATGCCTTTGGCTAAAATGCGACCAGGCGCCTTCTTTTTCTATCATCTGCCCAAGGTCCGGCACTCCTTCGGCTAAAATGTGACTTGGCACCTTCTTTTCCCATCATCTGCCCAAGGTCTGGCACTCCTTCGGCTAAAATGCTAGCATTTATCCTCAAAAGCCATGGCCGCCTCAGGCATTGGCTGAGCGTGGAGCCTTTCCCACATGGCGGCATGCTAGGTAAATGCCTTCGAGCTAAAATGCGACCAGGCGCCTTCTTATCCCATCACCTGCTGAAGATCTAGCACTCCTTCGGCTAAAATGCGACCTGGCGCCTTCTTTGCCCATCACCTGCCGAACATCTGGCACTCCTTCGGCTAAAATGCGTCTTGGCACGTTCTTTTCCCATCATCTGCCGAAGTCAGGCATTCCTCCGGTCAAACATGCACTCATTCTGCCGAAAGCCCTTTCGTACCACATATCTACTTTAATAACCCAAGGTCCGACATGTATTTGGCGTAACGTGGCTTTTCGGTCTCGCCGAGCTGCCCTCTATACCTATGATTTGGACCCCTACATCAGCGTTGCTAACGCAGAAGAAGGGGATTCCTACTAACGAAAACGAGATTATCTAACCCGTGCCAAAGTGCGGTTTGGCGGCATGGAGTAGCCAAAGCCCTGAACAAATCCTGCTTTGATCGGTTGCAAAACCAGGTTCGACCACGCTAGGTTCGAGAGTGCACCTAGCATTCCTAACCGAGGCAAGTGAACCACCAAGCAAGATCGTCCAAGGCATCCCGAAAGCATCCATACACTCTTGGGGAGACACTGGATAGAGCCGCACTTTGATCGGCAAGCTAGTACAGCCACTACAGCTAGTACAGCCAGAGATACAGCGAGACTACTGTCCCCTATATGCTTCGGACAGTGCATCTAGCGTTGCTAACGCAGGTTACATCGCGAACCAGAAGTGCTACTAGAGGTCTGAATTTTGGAAGGTAGATAGGGCTTTTAATGGTCCATCAAAATCGGATTAATAGTTTTCGAGCTATTCGAAAAAAAAACCTGAGACAGCCCCCTAGCTGGTCGGCTTCTCCCGCGTACACTCAAAACCAACGTTTCTAACGCAGGAAAAATGAAAAGTACTCGGATCACGGCCAAAATCGGCATGCGCCCGGGGAATGATGCTAGATGGATGGCCCCAGAAAATGGGCACCCTGGCGTCAACCCTGTCATGCTACCATCCAAAGTCGCACTTTTCGTAGCATTACGGAACGTAAGGAAAACTGGTTAAAATGTCGGGGCTCAAAAACTGGCTGTATGTACTTGATGAAACTCGGTATCACGGTAGCTCTCGTCCCCCCGAACATTTTAAGCCCAAGCACAAGTTCGTGAGACCTATGTGAGCCGAGCTATTCGAAAGAAAAAAAACCCTGCGACGCCCTCAAAAAGCCACGTGCGGCCCCCGGATGTTGGCTTCTCCCTCGTACACTCGAAACCAGCATTGCCAACGCAAGTAGGTCCATACGGTTATATTGTCAAGGCTCAAAAACTGGCAGTCTAAACTTCATGAAACTCGGTGTGTGAGTATCCCTCATCCGTCCTCGCATTTCAAGCTTATCCCCATATCCGTAACACCTCTGTGAGCCGAGCTATTAAAAAAAAACCGCAGTGACGAAAAATGAAAAGTGCTCAGATCACGGCTAAAATCGGCATGCGTCCGGGGGACGATGCTAGATGGACGGCCCCATCGTGCTGGCATCCAAAATCGCACTTTTCGTAGCATTACATAAGGTACGGAAAATCTGGTAAAGTGTCGAGGCTCAAAAACTGGCCGTCTAAAATTGATAAAACTCGGTGTCAGGGTAGCCCAGTCGCCGCCACATTTTAAGCCCAACCACAAGTCTGTGAGACCTCCGTCAGCCGAGCTATTCGGAAAAAAACCTGTGACGACACTTGGAAATAGCAATGCGAGAAGTAGGGCCACGCAGTTAAATCGTCGGGGCTCTAAAACTGGCCGTGTAAACTTAATGAAACTCGGTGTGAGAATAGCTCTCGTCCGTACGCACATTTCAAGACTATCCCCAAGTCTGCGACACCTCTCTGAGCGGCGCTATACGAAAAAAAAACCTGAGACATTCCCTTCTGAGTTAGCAACGCTGGTCTCGCGTATGTACACTCGAAACCAGCGTTGCTAACGCAGGAGAAATGAAAAGTGGTCGGATCACGGCCAAAAGCGGCACGTGCCCGAGGGACGATGCTAGATGGACGGCCCCAGAAGATGGGTGCCCTGGTTCCAACCCTGTCGTTCTGCCATCCAAAGTCGCACTTTTCATACCATTACGGAAAGTACGGAAAATCGGTCAAACTGTCGGGGCTCAAAAGCTGGCCGTCTAAACTTCATGAAACTTGCTGTCAGGGTAGCCCTCGTCCCCGTGCACATTTTAAGCCAATCACAAGTCCGTGAGACCTCTGTGAGCCGAGCTATTCGAAAAAAATCCCTGCAATGCCATTTCGAAAAATGGCTAAGTCCCATAGCAGGTCAAAAAATGGCTGAGGCCGCGGGTATGCTGTTTCTCCGAAACCACTCTTGTGTTAGGTCTGAAACTTGGTAGCCAAGGGTTTTTCGTGCTCTATAGTGATCTAGCTTATCCCCAGGGTCGTAGCTCGTCTCGTTCGTCCGCTATTGACGGTCGAAATATTTAACATGTGTTTTTCCTATATAGGTCTACATTCAAAGCCGGTTTATTTAATAGCGCTCCTTCTACTAGTGCTGTGAGTCTGAAATTTTTTGAACGTCCAGGGGGTATGGCAAGCTAGGCGCCCACCGAGTTTCAAGTGTCTGGGACGTTTAGTTCGGGATTGAGGAACTTGAAACCAATGAAGAGCACTGGGCGTCAAACGTCGCGATTTTTTCCCTATGGGAGCTAGAGCTATGAAACCTTTTGGGTGTCGAGGGGGTTCCTTTAGCTGGGAGCACACCAAATTTGAATGGTCTAGGACGAATGGTTTGACGTTGGCGAACTTGAAGGTCTGTGGAGGTGTTGAAGGAGATTGCTGCAACAGCATGCGGGATGTCTTCCCGCAACTTGTGTGCTGGCATCTCAGGGCTAAAGACTGGCGTCCCTTGCACCGGGGACGTGCGTGGTTGAAGCCAGACAGATAAGAGGCAACACTAGCATTACCCACATCTTGATCAATACGGGCCTGCTCCAGATGCAATATGTACACATTTGACCCAATGAAGCATCTACAGCTTCTACACGCTCTAGCACATCCACCGTATGTGACCAAGCAAACCACATCCTAGGCATTTCAGAGGACGGTCAGAAAAAGCACGGAGACCCAGCATACCACAAAATTAATCTGGATCAAGTCTGGAATATGCTCCAAAATAAATTCAATAACTTCAATCCATTAACTTCAAATTGACCTTCTGCACTCCTTACTGTGGAAAGGCATGATGTTCTTACTGAATTACGTTTACCAATATTACAGAAACATGCAACGGAAATTTGTTGAATGTCCTGAATTCACCAAGCAATCACATAATGTGGCTATCCCACTCCCTGAGACTGTATGGTCGAAACATTCAAATTCCTTGACAGCCACAAAGAAGGCCCCCAACGGACTTGTTTGCCTTTTCGATGCATGTGCAAATCCTTGGGCACATAAATGTCCATTCTGCCACGATTCAAGCCGTCAACTTTGTATCTGTTTTTTTTTTAGCATTCTAATAATTAAATAATTTAATATCACACTCCTTTTATCCCTCGTCACCTTACTTCTGTTACACTATTTACGTATGGCATCGACAATTATTATTCTTTCTTCAAGAATTGGTTGTGTTCTACTAAAAGGACTTGAGATACGCTTGGCTAGTGTCGAATACTTCATGTCGAATGTGACATCTGAAGTTTCTAGGTTCATCTGCCCACTGCTCCTGTCACATGTAAAGTTTCAGAGCATTCAAACAGAATTGTCCCTCTGTCTTGAGTGGATCATTGCTTATTTGGGAGTTACTAAACACCCGAAATTTGCACATTTAAAACTTTATTTCTGTACAAAAGAGTGTCATAAGCCACTACAAGGCACACTAAGACCTGGTTTTGTATATGTCGTGCTATAGTTTGAATCCCAAGTAGCAATCAGCGCATCCCCCACCTCATACCCTCTATCTTAAAATATTTTTTTTATTGAACTTTTTTTCTGAGTAGTAAATTTTGAAAGAGTTGGTTGGTTGTAGTGTGGGGTATGATAAGGAGGCACTTTTGTGTGTTAAGCTGAGAATGCTAATAATACATTTATTAACGAATATGAAATGGTCATGGTTGGGGACGGGCGAGGGAAAGCCTGACTGGATGCATGAGGTTCTGACAAGGATGTGACGTTTACCAGACCAGTTCCTCAGTTGGCTGGCTCCAACTTGTGCCCCATGTAACAGGTTGGTACTCTCTCGCCAGAGTAGAAGCCTAGCCAGATGTTTACAAATCTTACTATCAAAGCAAAGTGACGTGATTTAATTCGTGACAAATAAATCGTATCGGGACAGAAGTACTGAAGGTGTCTGACGTGTGTCCAGCCTGAAGGCCATAACACCAGGTACGTCCCCTGAACGGGAAAGAGGTGGTGGGGCAGATAAAACAACAGAAGAGAAAATAAACCATCCGCCCAAACCAATATATCTGCCCAGAGGCAGCAGTGGGAGTGACCGTAAGTCAACAAACACGGAAAGTTTACAATCGGAAAAAAGAAAGATCCGTAGAAGCACAGTAGTATCATCAAAAACAGATGAAGGAAAAGAATAAAAAAGGTCACAATATGAAGCACACCAGTAAAAAAGGTAAAATATTAGTACATGCAAAACCAGAGAAAACATACTCCAATGCAAAACCCTAGCTGCAGCACAAGTAGCATACAAAAAAAGTACTTAAACGATAAGAATACAAAATACTCAGATAACATCCCCCTTACTGGGGCATTGGTCTGTTGCAAGAACCAATCTAAGCTAACAAATAAACACACAAAAAAAACCCAACAAGGCACGTGTAGTTGTATTGTGCTTTTACTTCATTTTTATGTCAGCCATCTCTGCAGCTTTTTTCCATCAGCCTGTATCCCTTCTCTCACGTCACTTCTTGTTTCTCTGTCCTCATGACAAGGGGAGTAACTATGTGTTATTGGTAAGCCTACGCTGCCATCTTGCTTGTGCCACCATTCGGTCGTATTGTACTTTTTCCTGTCTACAGATCTTGTACAGGATTACAATGAATGGGCAGTCACAGCACAATTAAACGCAAGTTATCACGTTACCATTTGGTAAGCATTACTACCATAAGGCAGTGGTATGCTACTGTCTTTACTGTCTACTTGGTCGGGGCGTCTGCGTTTGTAGTGCCCATCTGAAACCCAGATAACTGTCTACCAATAACGAGCATCCCAACTGTAAATAAAATGCAAAATGACTGCAACCATAATGAGAGGATTCAAGGCAAAAGTGAAAAAACAAGGGATGAAGGCCTCTCCTATTCTTTTTTGTTATTTTCCCCCTTTGTCGTGTGCTTTTTGGTTTGGAGCAAAAATTCTTGGTTCGGCAAAGTGATGAGACACTGCTTGCCAAGGGAGAGAGAGAAGCAAAGGGACTAGGGGCCCATTTGGCTGTGGCAGATCGGCCGACGGGTTGTTCCCTTATCCTTCTTCCCCTCCTTACTGCAGTCATTTCATCGCCGATCACTAAAACACTGCCTCCATCAAGACTGTGTAATAGTAACCATGGCATCGTGAATGGCGCATAAATATGATCTTTTGACTGTCTGTTGCTATACCACAATGCACTGTTGGGCATTTGGTAGTGATGATGTTTTCTAACCTGAACGTTTTAACGGCTATTGAAGATTTTTTGGGGGGGAGGGCGGCCAGAAAAGGCCATAAGTCAACATTTTGGAAATTGACAGAATGTTGACAAACTGGAGGTAAGAAATTGTTTTAAAATGGGCCACCTATGGGAGAAAAATATTTAAAACATTTACGCTAATTTTGTTACAAACTAAAGGTATAATGCTATAATTACAGAAAGTCTTCCGTATTTCTAAGCAACCATTTTTTTTTATTTCTTTTTCTATGGTTCAGCACGGTAGCGACATTTTTGTCCTGAGTTTCAAGATCTGTAGCGCTTTTCTTCTTAAATATGGGGTATTATATAATTTTTGTCGTGAAATTATGAAAATCCGATTTTTTGGGGAGGGAGAAGAGGGAGGGGGCGTTGGGCTGTTTGACGCCTTAGACCTGACCTTTGCCTATGGACCTGAATTAAAAGTGAATATTGCCGACTATTTAAACTTTTACATACTAATTTGTTATGCTTACCATATCCTTTACCTCACGGAACGTTTCTGCATTCTAGAGTTTTGATTGAAAACATTAGACCATCTATCTGCTAGTGTGGCGTGACAAAGGTTCTTTGTTAGGCACATTATTATAACCTACAGTTTTGTAAAGGCGTTTAATAACTTGACTTTGCATTCTATTTCTACGAAATGAATTCAGCGAGTTTTACCAATTGTACCATAGTTACTTTTAGAGTTAATGGTTAATGCGATTAAAGATTTTCCTATTAGCAGGTTGTTCGCTCTTCAGCTCTACATTTTGTGATGGAAATAAAAATTGTTTATTCAAATTGTATATGCCCACTTAAAGAAAGTAATTTCAAGTCTTCTGTGTCAATCTAAAAAGCAGATGATCCTGCGTCACAAATTTATACTTTTGCAGTTAGTAGGCAGGAGCAATAAAATTTTTGTAATTGTTAAATATTTGCGTAATATGCGGTTCCTATATAGTACAGGCAGTAAGGTGCTAAAATCGGCGTAAACCTGCATTTTGTGATAAAGCATGAAACTCGGCACAGTGGTAGTTTGTACCAAGGTGAGTAAATTGAGTCGAGGAGACATCGCGATTTCGGCCTTGGAGGAGCCCAAGCCCCATTCACCCTCCCCCGTATAAAATTGCCAAAATCGTTATTTTTTGTAATAAAAGCTTGGAATTTGGTACACAGGTGAATTTTACCAAGGTAAATATAGCAATTTCGGCCTTGGGGGAGCCTTAGCCCCCTCCACCTCCCTCATACAAAATTGACAAGATTAGCATTTTTTTGTGTGATAAAAGCTTGAAATTGGGTAGCCTACACTGGTAAATTTTACCAAGTTGAGCAATTTAATTCGAGGAGATATCACAATATCTTCCTTGGGGAACCGAAGCCCCCTCCCCCATATAAAATTGCCTAAATCCTTATTTTTGTGATAAAATCTTCAAATTTGGTACACTGGTAAATTTTACCAAGATGAGTAAATTAAGTCGAGGAGACATCACGATTTCGGCCTTAGGGGGGCCCTAGCCCCGAGCAAGCGGATTCTGCAGCAAAAGGGACCCTTTCTGGCCCTCTCGGAAGGGATCTCAGCCTTGTTCCCTCGGACGCTTTTCCAACTCTGCGTCTGAGGTTACACGCTTTTTGGCAAGCCTCGTGGGATGGACAGGACGGCAATAAATTACGAGCTATTAAAGGCACTGTTGAGGAATGGCACTCGGCGTATCGCCGCAGTCGCCGTGAGGTGGTGGTGTTGGCGCGTTTGCGCATTGGTCACACTCGACTTACTCACTGTTTCCTTTTGCGGGGGGTTGATCCTCCTGAATGTTATTGGTGTCGGCGGCCACTTACGGTCCGGCACTTCCTTGTTGATTGTTGCCATCTTGATGGTTTTCGTCGTCGCTTCCATCTCCCGCATGACATTGTGCGTCAATTGGGCGATAAGTCTGTCCTCCTGTCCGGTGTTTTTCAATTTTTGCAGGAGGTACATATGTATGACAAGATTTAGATTAGGGGTTTGAATAATATCTCTGTAATGTGTGGTGCAGTGGCAACCCGGACCACTGCACTGTGACTGAGGTTGGCGCTAATGACCAAGCTGTCGATGCGCCATTAAGCCTCATCTCCCCCCCCCCTAGCCCCGAGTTCCCTCTCCCTCATACAATACTGACAAAATCTGTACTTTTTGTGATGAAAGCTTGAAATTTAGTACACGGTAGATTTTATCTAGTTGAGTAAATTAAGTCGTGGAGACAATGTTTCGTGGACTTTGCTGTGCTGTAACAAAATGAACTAAAAATGGCGAATGCATGGTCATATTAGCAGAGCGGCTAGAGGATTGAGTTGTTTACTTTCTGTGAAAAGCATGAAATTTAGTTTGGATGTACATGAAGGGCAACTGGAAAAAAATAGCTATGATAGCAAGTTCAAAACACCCCTGAGGGGAGGTGGGTGATTTACCCCTAAGAAAACGGTTTTGTGTCTGTAACTCCTTAACCACCAACAAATTAAAGCATAACATGAAACAAATTTCAGCACACAATTCTGGACAAAAGGTTGATATACATCTTTTAGATAAAAACAATGTATTGAACCCCAAAAACGTTCGCATTTCAAGTTTACCTCTCCCTAATTTGCACGAGTGCTCCATTGTTGAATTTGTTGTTATAGTGACCTTCGGTTTAAAAGAAAAGAGGTAATGGCCTAGAGGCGAAAGCATATGGTGATTTTCGTTTGCAAAGTGCTTTTGCGAGCTTTTTAATAGCACGGTAGAAACTGCTTAGAATATTCCGAAAGGTGGGGATTTATTCTTTCCATCAATCCTAAGTGAAATTGTTTAACTTAGATAGGGGTTGTTCTAAGCCCGTTTAAATGTGTAGCTGTAATTGGTGTAGTAGCTAGTTTCAATTTCAAAGTGCCATTGTAATGCTCATATTTGTATTTGTATCTAAGCTAAACAATTCCGGTTAGGATTTGTGGAAAGAGCAGATGTCCACCTTTCAGAATATCCTAATTCTGTCCATTTTAGGCTATTAGAGGAATCGCAAGACCACTTTGAATTCGAAAATCCCCACACGGTATCGCCGCTCCGCCATTACCTCTTCACCTTTAAATGGGCATAGGACGATCCCTATCAAAGTTAAACAATTTCGGTTAGAATTAATGGAAAGAATAGATACGTGCCTTTAAGAAAATCCTAAGCATGTCTATTTCGGGCTATTAGAAACCTCGCAAGAGTACTTTGAATCGAAGGTCACTATAACAACAAATTGAATAATGGAGCACTCCTGCAAATTAAGGGGGAGGGGAACTTGAAGTACGATTTTGTGGTTCAAAAGGAGCTTTTACCTAAAATATTTATATCACTTTCTTGTCTAGAACTATGTGCTGAATAGTTTTGCTTCACAATATGCTTATGATTCGTTAACGGTTACTAAGTTTTGTTAGTTTTAAAGCACAACAAAGCCCAAGAAATATTTTCTCCTCGACTTAATATACCCCACTTGTGAAAATCTACCAGTGTACCAAATATCAAGCTTTTATCACACAAAAATAAGGATTTTGGAAATTTTAAATGGCGGAGGGGAGGGGGAGGCCTAGAACTTTGCAAAGGCCGAAATGGCGACGTCTCCTCGACTTAATTTAATAAACTTGGTAAAATCTACCAGTCTACAAAATTTCAAGCGTTTATCACAAAAAATACCGATTTGGGCAGTTTTGCACGGGAGAGGGGAAGAAGGGGGGCTAGGGCTCCCCCAAGGCCGAAATTGCAATGTCTCCGTGACTCAATTTGCTTTACTTGGTACAAGTTAGTTACCTCTGTACCAAATTTCATGCTTTTATCACAAAATTCAGTTTCATACGGCTAACTGCCCGTACTAAAATTATGCATACAGATTCCATGGTTGCCAAAAAATGCATGGTCAATGGTTTTGATGTGACCTATGTGCTAAGTCTGCCAAGTTCGTAAGTTCGTTGATAATGAATTGTCCGGGCTGTCTCACTTGTACGCACTGGAATTGTGGAATCGTGGATCGTGGATGATGGGTTGTGGATTGTTAATTTTTGGACTGTGGATTGATTATTATGGATTGTTGGATTGTGGAATCACCCATTTGCCTCCGCTTAAGCCACTAGAGTTAACTAAGTGGTTATCAAGAGCATATGCATGTTTTTTTCTTAATCCATAACATGCTTTTTTAATCCATAGCCAAAATAACACTTTCTGATCACGCATCAACATTTTCACCAAACTCTTCCTGGATCTGATGACCAGTGTGACCATCCATAGCATTTTGGGTATAGCAACACATTTTGACCCCAAAATGAGGCGTAGCATTAAGGGCAGCATTTTTTTTTTAAAGTAGGATTTTGCAAACGTTTAGCATTTTACACCGAAGCAACGAATACTGGTTAGTCCTTGAAACCGTATTTTTTTTTAATATTTAGCGACTTATGCCAAATGTTCGGCAATTTTTAGGCTAGCTGGAAATAAATTTGGCCGTTTACGGCTAACATTATTTTTGGCAAAATTACAGTGTAAGTATGGCTATGTTTATGCGTTATGTGTCAAGCCATTTTTATTTTGATGGATTATTTATTAGCTTGATGGAAACACCGAAACAACCCTGCTTTTCGTCCTGTTTTATGACGATCAAGTTTCTTCAGATTTAATTTTTCTGGCCTCATAGACGATTGTCTCTCATCACATACCATGAGTTTTACAATCCTCTCTTTGTACACAGATCTGTTCGGACTAAAAAATGTATTGAATTCGCAAGCACGTTTCTTACGAGCTAAAGTTACGTTAAAAAACTACGTAGGCTACCACTGTTTTCGACCAATTTAGACCCTTTACGACCCTCTTTGTAACACTATTGTAACATTTGTCATAACTCCCATATGAAACTACATGACATTTTCTTAGCCGCCCCCCTACCTCGCCCCACTAATTGTGTACTGTTTGGGATGAATTCGTTTTTATAGCTGTACTAGGGATGTAATGACCAGTGATTTTAGAATATATAAATAAAATTCAATTTTTTCCCCAAAAATCACTGGTAATTACATCTCTAAACCACACGCACCAGGGTTGTTTGCCGTGACGCGTGTATCACGTGACTGGGCTAGTCCACTCAGATGGCCAAAGATCAGCTATTCTCGTTCGTCAGTGGCTATCTCATGATGACATCACGGCAAACAGCCATGGCTCGTGGTATAGAACAGCTTGTAAAAACTAATTCATCCCAAAGAAGTACACAGAAGTTGTAAAGAGAAGTCAGAGAAATAATTTACAAATAGAGCTTAGCGAAAAAAAATTTAGAAAACGTTTAGCAAGAATTAGTGTTACGTAATAGGCTACTTGGTTATACTCTCCGTTCCCCATCATAATAGAATATAACATATTGGTCAATCACCCCCACCCCCTTCCAAACTTTACATAATTTGTGAACACTCCCTAAAAGGACAGAAAGAGAGAGCAACGTACCTGGCGGGCAGTGCCTGCAATATGAAATGTTCGCGTTGTGGCCTGCATTCTGTTTCAAAAGGGGAGAGCCACCTAGAAGCATGAGCGTTTTTCTCTATTTTCTTTCTTAGCATCACGGCAAATAAACAAACTGCATAGGCTCGTAGCGCCGTAACAAGAGAATGCGAATGAGAAGCTATATGGCATTACAGTTTTTTTGCCGTACGTTAAGAAGTTGGTTGAGTATAAAATCTACATTTTTAATAAAAGTATATATATAAATTAGAATAAAAGAACATTGTTTTAACCTACAGTATACAGAAGATTTTCGGCTTATACCGCGTTTTTTTTTATGGCTAGGCTAGGCTTCAGCCGTAACTTTCACGGCGGCTTTTCGACTTACTAAACAAAATTCGGCGTGGCAGCTAAAAGCGGCGGATTCGGGGACTAGTACTGATGGTTATGCACGCAGGCTCAGACTGCGAATAGTGCGGCAATATCCTCGGATACAATGGGACGATTTTTTATGGCTGTCCGTAACCATCAACGCAAACGCAACCAACCCACGTCGACACATCTGCGCCGATTACCAGGACTTCACTGGAATAGATAGCAAACAGGGCGTGCAGTATCACTGCAAACACACCGTGGTTTTCTTTGTGTGCAAAGCCTGTTTGGAAAACTGCTTCTTAGGTGTAGTGGAATCGCAGAAGAATGCATTCGAAATTATGTGCCAGGTGGTCGTGCCTGCAAATTTGTTTCTACAAGAAGATAAACCGAGCTGGATGGGGGCCAATCATCCTGAGGCGATGGCCGCCGGGCAGCTGACCAAGACCCGCTGTATGGATTAGGCAGAGACGTCGATAGGGGGAGATGGGGTTCTGACTGAGTCTGAGAAGGGCTGATTGGAGAATTCATGGGAGTCGTCGGAGCAGTAGACTGGTTGAAGACGATCACTACACAAGGTGATGTAACTACTCTGACTCAAATCGTAATCCTCGTGATACTTTTCTCGTACTGCGTATGCCCTTTCTGATACCATTTGGAAAACAGGACTGGGATAATGACGGTCATGCTGCACTGGCCGGTGCGAGGGCTGTATGCATGCACGATACATCACGAACGGCGATGTAGATATTGTCACGAACGGCACTATTGTCATGTTCGATTACGACGGACTGGACATGGTTTCTTTTTGAGGGTGATTGTAATATTGTTAGTGAAAGCGATGGCAGTGATGGAAGGGCAGCCACAGGTGCGTATGTCATGTGAGGAGGCCACTGAGAGCTGTGATGTATGTGAGTAAAAGGGGGGGGGGTGAAATGAAGATATATGATGCGCAGCAAAATGGTAGCAAGTTATGCACCCAATGGGGATTGGCGTACATATATACAAAAGAAAAGAAGAAGGAGTGGACTGGGCGTTCAGCCAAGAGCAAGAGCTTGAGTATTACTTTATTTTAGATTATTAGGTTGTGTATACACGATAGTGGACTATACAAAGAACTATGTGAAAGGACTATGTATTGGACTTTATAAGCAGAACAAATTAGGCATCATGCAGTGTGTTAGTTTTGTGTCAGAGGTTCAGATTTGGGTGTGGTGTGTGTGCGACACAGAGGGAGGCACTGAGTCGCGACCATAATCGGCTTGAAATATGTTACATCTAGATGAGCGTGCAGGGGATGGCAGACCAAATCCCAGGTTGAGGTAAAGGGGCCTAGTGTTGGACAGGAGGGGAAGGGTGCAGCATCTCTCTCCAGTTTTACGTAATGACAAAATAAAGAGAGAGAGTGAGTGTCTAGGTTTGTGCCACTGGGCGCCGTCTATATGAGCCGAGGTGACCTCAATGAGTAGAGGTCATAGCTGGCAAGCTGGGTGGCCAATGGTTAGAAAGGTGGTGCGTCCATCACTGCAAAGAGGTTCCAGCCATTTGTTGAAAAAGACGTCTGATGTAACGCTAGATTGAGACCCAGAGTGAAGTTGTCGGCATAGAAGCATTAAAACAAGCACTATTGTCATAAGGAGTGAAGAATTAAACTTTGAATTTACCTTTGGATGATTATTGTTGACAGACAATTTAACTAATTTCAGAAGTTTGCTGACTGGCTGTTAAAAAAAACAGAGGTAAATTAAACGTATTTTCGCTTTTGCAACAACATACTCTCCTGGAACAGTGATAGTTAATGTACTGTTGCCTCTGTGTTCGATACTGGTGATATCATTGATGGATTCTGTTAATCGAAATACAGAATAATGTCACACCGCCGACTTTCGTAGGTGAATGTGTTGATAGAATGTCCATGATTTCAGAAGGATGAACAAACCATTCATCCTTCTAAAGTCACGTAACATTCTTTCATAAACAAGTTATAGTTTAATGTGCATATTGGCACTATGTACCATTGGTACCAAGCTAATATCAGTTGGCAGCCTCCCATTAAACTGTAATTTTGGTCATAAACTCCAATTTATCTTTTCTAATGGCTAAATGTTACTTATGCGTGCGAGTCAAAATAATTTTATACTATATCATTTGTAAGGTAATGTAGTTTTAACAGCTGTCTCATGCATCTGCTGCATTTAATCGATTTGCTGTGTAAATATCAGTGATGTCCAAGTTATAAAACAGAAAAGTAATGTACCATACTATCAGTTTATTGCCTGCCATTAAACTATACACTTGGTCATTAAATCGAATTTATCCTTACTATAAGCTAAATGTTACTGCTGTGGGTGTGTTAAAGTAATTTTGTGCTATATTATTTGGAAGGTAATGTAGTTTAAATTGCTGTCTTCTTCAAATTCATGTGCAAATTTCTGTGAAGTTTAGGTTATAAAATAGAAAAGAAAATACATTGTAGTTGTCCCTGAAATAAAGATAAATTGGAGCACATAATTAAGGCCAAATGAGAAGCCTTGCATCAAAGAAGGGAAGAACTATACATAAACATACTTTATTAGATAAGGACGCGTGGTAATACTGATAACACATAATGAAACTTAAAATGCGTATCTACACAATTCTTCCATCAGCCTTTATTCAGTTTTACTTTTTTTCCCTAAACTTTTGTTGGCAGGTTTTTCATGATAATTTCGTCAAACTCAAATCAATGAATTCTGTGTTACGAAATCGTCGCGAAAATTTCTATGCTTAAGTTTACTATGAAAAGCAATCTTAGTTTAGCATTTGCTACCTTAAGTTTCCCCTACAACTACAGTGGATGAAATTGACAACTGATTACAGCTAAGCAGAATCCAAGGTGTTTTACAGCTTTTTTATGTTAGTTTCGTTCCTTTTTTTTTTTGGCTTTTGTTCTCTTTTATTTTGCTTTTGTTCTGCGTTATACTGTACACAATAAAAAACGGAACGAAAGCAATTTAAAAGGGAACAAAAGCCAAAAAAAGGAACGAAACCAATGTAACAAAAGCTGTATGCTAACCCATTACCACCTGTACGGAGCCTACGTTCCTTGCTTTCTTACATCAAAAAGTCCCAATGTACAGTGCGAGCATTGTGATGGGTTTCGGGGGACCCCGAGCAAAGCTAGCAAGCACCACCAGGTCATTGACACCATTGCTTCTGACCCAAGAGAATGCCAGTTCGAAGCTGAAGACTTCCTCAAGTAACATATGCGACTTAAAAAATCCCCCAAATTTAGTACAGGCGTTAAAGGGTTAATGCTACTAGCCAGTAGTTTCTCTTTCCTGAACTATACAATGGGTTCATTGAAGAAATAGCAGTGATTTTCACCCGGTCTGCACAAATCAGCATAACTGTGACACTGAAACTCCCATTTGCTCTCAGCAATTTTTATAAAAGCAACCACTTGTCGAATACATAATGCGTCAGGTATGAGATAATATGTCTGACGTGTTGCATTACAACTACGTGTATTCTTTGATAAAACACCGCAAGAGACCCAAATATTAGTGTTCTAATAAAGTGTGAGTTGGGTGAGAGTTAGTCAGGCTACTTTTTATGAATTCGGAAAACTTATTAGTTTCACACACTTTCGACATGGCACCTTGTGTATTTAACCTGTTGTATCATTCACTTGTTGTTTCGGGCAGTTCTGAATCGGCTCTATACCTCCAAAGAGCTTTGAGTGGGATTGAATGGGGATTTTTTTTGCTAATAGAAGAGGTCGCTGACAACTGGGTTGTGCTTGCTCCATTTACTTGGGGAATCACAATGCTGGCAGTATGCATTGGGACTTGCTATTTGTTACCACTTCTTGTAAATGTTTGAATCTTATACATTTTTTTAAATTCACAATAAAGGTCTAGAACTTTAAAAAACATTAAAGTTGGTCAAAAACAACTGAAGTAATAAAGGGAAAAATTTTTGAGGTACATTATTCCGTGATGGGTTATGTTACTACTGGTTTAAACAGCTTAAATTTTGTTGTTGAAGCCGGTCACGTCTGCCCTAAAATGTTCGTTTAGGAAACGTGAGTGTGCCGAGATTCTTTAAATAACAATTATACGCCATCTTGGTTATGAGGTAGCAAATACAGCAGTTACAAGCGACGTAAATGCAGAATGATCTTCTTTTTACTTGTAAAGTTATATACATTATATAGATGATCGTTGTGCCTTCCAATACGACATGCCCAGTTCGTCAGGAAACATATACAGGGTGATAAAGTATTTATAATAGGCGTATACGACTGCACACTATTTGTTAAAATTGTAAACCGTCCACATCTCCGTTCCAAATAAGGCCTTGTAATCTCTTTGTGAATCAATGGCATACTGTAAACCTAAACCATCATAAACTAACACGGAGACAAATCATACAGAGGGGGAGGGGAGGGGACAAAAATACACCATGGAATTAAACCGACGGAAAGCAAAGGAATTAAAATCAACGAATAGAAATGTACAACACCGTGGCTAGCCTAACCTAAGCATGCTTAAGATTCGGTTAAACATAAATTGTAATAATTTAGCCTTTTAGTGGCTGAGTTATCCTTTCCCCATGATTAACAAGGGGAAAGAGCTCGGCCACAAAGGCTTAAAATTTACGTTCACTGAAGCTTAAGCAAGCTTATGTTAGACCAGCTAGGGTGCTGTGCATGTCTGTTCTTTCATTGATTTTAATTCCTTTGCTTTCTGTCGGTTTAATTCCATGGTGTATTCTTGGCTCTTCCCTCCCCAACCCCTTCGGCATGATTTGTCTCCGTGTTTTGTTTACGATGGTTTAGGTTAACAGTCTGCCATCGATTCCCACAGAGATTACAAAGCCTTGTTTGCAGCATAATTGTGTACGGTGTACAGTCCCCCCCCCCCCTGTGGGCTGGGGGTAGAATAAGCCCACCGTACCCCTGCGTGTCGTAGGAGGCGACTAAAAGGGAACCCAAGATCACGGTTTGCTAGTGTGCCAAGGGTCTGCGTGGCGGAGGGTTTTTTTGTCCGTCTTGAACACTAGCAACCTCAACACTACGGTTTGCGAGTGCGCCTACGGTGTGTATGGCGGGCAGGTTTAACACCCGTCGCAAGCACTAGTCCGAAAGAGGTGAAGGGACATCCAGACAAACCGGGCCCGGGGTGGCTGCTTAGAGGATGTTTGGCGGTTTGAATCCCCTTTTGGGTTTGATTCCGATTTGCCCATTCTGGCCACTGGGCTTTTCATCCTCATCCCCCAGCATGTTGGCCGTGTGCTGCAACCTAGTAATCCGTGGAGGCGGAGATCCCGGCTTTCGGGCTTTGGCTCCTTATTCCGGAGGACGGGTGGCCTGGGCGAGCCGGCCTAAGGTCAATCGGTTATGACTTTTCGGGTTCTGTCGTTGTGGGGAGGCAGCTTGTGCTGTATCCATCTGCATCACGGACCCGAACTGTTTGGGTTATCGAGGGAGGTGGTGTGTACGGCTTCCTTGGTGGCCTCGCCTCTCGGCATGCTTAGGCTGCCACCTCACCGAGATAGACGGCGGTGTTAGCTTCCTGGTGCAGGGCCCTGGATATGCGGCTTCCGGCCCTGCATCACCCGAGTGCCGCGCGGGGTTTTCTTTTCTGGGGGGCGCACCGCCGCGACTTATTTTTGCTCTACATGGCAACTACTTCTCCCCCCTCCCCCTAAAATTCTTCACCTCCTCGCCGCACTAGCAAGCGCCAGAGGAGGGAACCCGAGATGGTTGGGCCTGGTGCCCAGTTACCAGACTTTCGTAAGAGTTGGGACCAAGTCCCGAAGTTCCTGGTGGTGACAGGCGAGGGCCGAGATGTTACACAACTCGATCCGTTCGCTGTCCACAAAGCGCTGAAAGGGATCTGTGGTTCGGATCCAAAGAGTGTCTCTCGGCTCCGTGCTGGGGGATACCTTGTGGAAGTTGCAGACGATGGTCAGGCGAAGAGGCTTTTAAAAGCGAGTGCGCTGGGGTCATGCCCAGTGCATGTCGAGCCGCATCGTACTTTGAACAGCAGCAAGGGGGTCGTGACATGCTTTGATTTGAGGGGTCTCGGTGATGATGCCATCCTGGACGAACTCAAGTCACAGGGTGTTACGGCTGTGAGGCGTTTGACACGGAAAGGCGAGAATGGTGCCCAGCCAACTGACACCTTTTTCCTGACCTTTGATACGCCAGTTGCACCGCAGCACATTACTGCCGGTTACCTGCGCTTGAAGGTCAGGAGTTACGTTCCGAATCCGATGCGGTGTTTCCGCTGTCAACGTTTCGGCCATACCAGCGGCTCGTGTAAAGGTAGGCCTACCTGTGTTTCCTGTGCTCAGGCAGCCCATGAAGGCGCTGACTGTGCTGGCCTGAAGCAGTGCGTCAACTGCGGTGGTCAGCACCAAGCCTCTTCACGGGACTGTCGTGTTTATGTTGAGGAACGTCGAGTGCAGGAACTAAAGGTGAAGGACGGGCTTTCCTACTCGGAGGCCCGAAAGAAAGCCAGGCTACCGGCACCGGCAATGACTCGTTCTTTTGCGCAGGTATGCAGTGCGCCAACGCCTGGCCCAGTTAGTGAGTCTGCTGATTTGGCAGATTTACGCTCTGAGCTCAGGTTTTTGACGATGACGGTGGGCAAGCTTATTACTTTGTTGACCCAGCAACATCCATCTCTGCAGGGTCTTTTGGGTCCTTCGGACCCGGTTGCTGCCTTGCCGTCGACATCTGCCCAGCCTGCAAATGCTTCTGCTCCTGCTGCTGTTCCTGCTGCTGTAACTGTTCCCAAGCAGGATGGGGCTTCAGCTAAGCCTCCGCCTGCCCGCAGTGAACCACAGAAAAAGTTGAAGAAATAGGCTCCTGCTGGTAAGGCCTCATCACCACCCGTGAGGACGTCGCCACCAGGAGAGAAAGTGAAACTATCGTTGAACGGCCAGCTTGCTGAGGGGTCCGTTGTGTCCCCTCAACATCTTGATTCTACTTTGCCCATGGAACAGGGAGAGATTTCCTGTTCCACTTCTCCAGAACTTTTTCCTCCTTCCGAGGACAACTTCGTTCTGAACCTCACTCCATCTTTTGATTCGGGTGAGGATTCGGATGTTTTCGGATCGCCCAGAGGAGGAGTTGAGGAGAATGATTCAGTGTTTAGCCCGCCCTAATGCCTGCGCATGCCATCGTTCAGTGGAACTGCCAAAGTTATCGGACCCATGCCGAAGAGCTGCGGCTGCTTTTGTCGCATTGGCGACCTCTGTGCTGCTGTCTACAGGAAACCTGCTTTAAGGCGTCAGATAATCCGGTTGTTCGAGGTTATTCTGTCTACCGTCTGGATGCTGACCCTGTGCTACGTGCACATGGTGGTGTTGCAGTGCTGGTTCAACACTCTCAGCCGCATGCCAGTGTGCCTCTGCACACTAGGCTTCAGGCGGTAGCAGTTCGTGTTTCTTTCCATTTGGATATTACTGTCTGTTCGCTTTATTTGCCACCGGATGAGGTCTTTGGGGTTGGTGACCTGGAGGACCTGGTCCGCCAGCTTCCTGCCCCTTTTCTGTTGCTGGGCGACTTTAACAGCCACCATGTCCAGTGGGGGGGACCTCATACAGACAACAAAGGGAGGATCCTTGAGGAGTGGATGCAGAGGGGGTCTGTTTGCATCCTGAACGATGGAGCCATGACACACTGTAACCTGGCCACGGGCAATTGGTCAGCGGTGGACTTAGCCTTTTGCTCGCTGGCCATCCCAGTTCACTTCACTTGGGGTGTCACTGCCGATCTGCATGGAAGCGATCACCTTCCCATTGTGTTGTCCACAACACAAGGGGGTTCTGTGGCTTCCAGGCCAGCCCGGTGGGCGCTTAAACGTGCTGAATGGTCAGCTTTTGCTGAGGCTGCTGTATTTCAGCGTGCGGTTGAGGACTTTTCTGATGTGGATGAACTTTCCACTCATTTCGCTGACGTGGTCCTTGCTGCTGCTCATGCTACTATCCCGCGTACGTCCACTCAGCCGCGGCGGGTTCCTGTTCCGTGGTGGACACCTGCTTGCGGGCAGGCCATTCAGGCCCGCCGGCGAGCGTTGTGTGCGTTTACAGTCAGCCCAACTGCCGACAACTTTGTAGCCTTTAAGCGCTGTCGTGCCCATGCCAGGTTTGTCATCCGTGAGGCTAGACGTGCTTCGTGGGCAGTTTATGTTTCGTCGATCACGCGCTCCGCGCCTTCTCAGCAGGTGTGGCGGAAGGTGCGCCAGATCTCGGGGAAGACCGTGCCTTCCCCGGTTTCACAGCTGAAGGTGGCGAATACCGTGATCTCTTCTGTGCCGGATATCGCCGACTGTCTTGCGTCTGCGTTTGCGCAGGTTTCGAGTGATAACCATTATGATCCTGGTTTCCTCAGAATAAAGCGTAGTGAAGAGGCTCACCCTTTAGACTTTCGCTCCGATGGGCTAGAGGAGTACAATTTACCGTTCACCAGGTAGGAATTTGTTTCCGCTTTGTCCAAGTCGCATGACTCCGCCCCAGGGCCTGATGATGTTCACTATCAGCTGTTGAAACATCTGCCTCTTTCCACCCAGCAGTTCTTGCTGGAGATGTTCAACCGTGTGTGGGCAGAAGGCTCTGTTCCGGCAGCGTGGAGGACAGCAGTGGTCATCCCGATTGTGAAACCGGGCAAAGACCCTACTGCTCCTTCCAGTTATCGCCCAATCGCTCTGACTAGCTGTGTCTGTAAACTTATGGAACGGATGGTCAGTGAGAGGTTGGTCTGGGTGCTGGAATCACGCGGATTCTTATCTGCGTCCCAGTGTGGCTTTCGACGTTTTCGGTCAACCTCATGCACCTCAACCTCATCATCTGGTTGCCCTTGAATCGGATGTGAGGGAGGCTTTTCGCCAGCGTCAACATCTGGTTCAGGTTTTCTTTGACTTAGCCTTTGTCTCTGTGGCTTGAGGGGACGGATGCCACTGTTGCTTTCCGCTTACCTCTCAGGCCGTTCTTTTTGTGTTCGTGTCGGG
>JAHWFP010057236.1:52692-83280 GCA_023313725.1 Lithobius niger
ACGAGCAGCAATGGACAGTGACTGTTGTCTTGATATTCGTTTGAGACAATCATGGGGTCAGTCACGGTCGAGACAAACAGCAAGAAGTGAAAACGGCTTCCGTCTTGGATCTTCACTGAAACCGTGGGTTTTAGACACGAGTGAAACGAGCAGCAGTAGACAGCAACTGTTGGCTTGATATTCGTTTGGGACGTGGGTCCAGCCACGGTCAAGCGAAGTAGCAAGAGGTGCAAACGGCTTCCGTCTTGGAACTTCACTCAAAATGTGGGTTTTAGCCACGAGTGAGACGAGCAGCAGTAGACAGCAACTGTTGGCTCGATATTCGTTCCAGACGTGGGGTCAGCCATGGTTGAGACAAGCAGCAAGAGGTGCAAACGTCTTCCGTCTTGGATCTTCACTCAAAAAGTGGGTTTTAGCCACGAGCGAGATGAGCAGTAATGGATAGCAACTGTTGTCTTGATTTTCGCTCGAGACGTGAAGTGTCACGGAGGGCTGATGGCAGTCGCCGAGGTATGCACTTGCTGAGATTTGCTGTTGAGGATGGGAAAGGTGGCGGAATGTGCTGGACATCTCCAGGCGGAAAGACATACTATAGACGGTAACATGGGTAACCCGAACTACGCCGGCCATCCAGCGGTCAACGTGGACGGATGACGGAGCGGCAAGGAAGAACGCAGCACCCGTGGGTGGAGTGATGCGCTAAAGAGAGGTGGGATGTAGGCTAAGACATCTTGGCAACATCCAACGTGAAGGAGATGAGCGAAAAGTACTACTCCCAAGCCTGAGTGCAAGGCGTGCGACAAGGCGACTGCGTGAGAAAAAAGATGGTCGAAAGGACGAGTAGGCCGTAAGGAAAGCTCACGGAGTGGTGATGGTTGCTGTGAATTAACCCGCACGTCGTTGGGGCCGAGATAGAGTGCGAGGTCACATGAAGCAAGAAACTGTTTGCCATTGGTGACGTAGGCCAGCCGGACAAAGCCGGCGACCCTGCGGTCGTCAGGTGGTTCAAGTCAGGAGTGTCAATTCATAGGTGAGGTGATGAGCGAAAGTAGAACGATAGGTTGCACCAGCAGGGCAGGACATAAAATCCTCGGGTTAAAAGTAGCAGAAGAGCTGTTGACGGGACGCCAACTTGAGGCAAGGCGATCAGCGATGACTTCGGAAGCGATGACCGTCGGGATGGCGGCAACTGTCTTGAAGAGGAAAGTCCTTTGTTGATGGCGATGTAGGGATTCCGGTTTAAGTCGGTCGCTCAGCAGACGATGCGGGCGGCAGCAAAGAAGCAGTTCAGAGTACAGCCGTGGTGGTGATGGGTGAAAAGAGTTAGCGAAAGAAGAATGCTTGGCTTGCCGTCGATCCTCTTCCAAAGCCGAGAGGACGGGAGGAAGTGGGAGTGGCTTGGCCGTCTTGAAGCGGAGAGTCGTATTCTTCGTTGGCGACATAGGCAACCCGGTTTTAAGCCAGCCGTCCAACGGTCGTCGTAGGCGGGCGGCAGTGAAGCAGTTAAAACACGGCCGTGATTGCTGGGCGCTTGAACGGTTTGGCTTTGTTTCGCTGTGGCCGGAGACTGTGTATTGGTGTTGCCCGAAAGAGGGAAGGTTGGATCGTCGGTGCTGTCGACCGAAAAATGAATGTGTTTTGCGGCAGGCATCTGAGTCATGGGCTTGCTGCGTCATGGCGGGGTCCGATGCGTTAATGTTGACCGAAAGGAAGGATGAATGCTTGCGTTTCTTAGCAGCAGGGTCAGAGATGTGCGAAAGGCATTTACGACTGTCGTGACTTATTGTAGATGCGACCCACTTCTGTGTGTTGGCCCGGCACATGGACGAGATGCACGGCGCGGTAGACATCAACGTTGTTTCAGCATAGTGGCGGAAAATAGAGTCAACGAGGTTGTGAGCTTCGCTGCGAGTAACACTATGTTCCCTGCGAGACGACTTGGATGATAGGTCGAGTGGAGAGTTCATGGCTGAAAGGCCCGCCTGAGCTGAAGCTTGACGGAGTCTCCGTTTGGCATCCCGGAAAAGCGCTTTAGCTCGCTGTAGATCTTCTGCCAAAGCCGAAAGTTCGAAAGGCGGTGGAGTGCGTTGGCCGTCTTGTAACGGGGAGTCGTCTTCGTCGTTGGTGACATGCACGTCCCATTCAGAGCTGGGCGTGTAGCAGTCGTTGCGGACGGTCGTGATAGCAGGAGGACCACAGCATCCGAAGCTGGAGCGGTGAGCGAAAGGGCAGCTTCCATCGTCGTAGAGATGAGCGAAAAGGAGAATCCTAATTCCAGGCCGAAAGGCGGGAGACAAGGTGATGCATAGGAACCTCTGGAGAAAAATGAATGCCGAGACCAACTACGTTCTCGCTTATAGAGAGGGCTGCACATGCACAGTGGGTCATGCAAGCAGGAGGTTAGAAGAAACTTAAAAACCTCCAGGGAGACATTAATTGAGGACGATGCAATGCTAAATTATCAGGTTAATATGTTTGGCAAACAAAAAAAAAACATTTATTTGGCCATAGAGCCAAATAGCTAAAATAAAGGCTTTTGCAGTATTTGGATTCCAAATGAAAACGCAAAAGGAACGTATTCACGCCTTAAACGAAGGTGATCCCAATCGACTCTTTCAGTTCTGTGAGGAAATTTCTAATAAAAATACAGCAAAAGAAAAAGGGCGTGTGGTACCCTGGGGGGAGGACTTTGCCACAGTCCCCCGTCCAATTGCCGGGCCAGATAGGCTAACCTCTATAAGGCTGACGTTTTCCAATTTGTTTCAAACTAGTTATAACGTAAATTTACTCCATCGTTAAGGTTTAGAGACAAAGAAAGATGTTCCAGGTGATTGAATCATGAACGAAGGTGCTCGAACTGTCCTCCTCCACGAACGATACACTCACCACATCTGCTTTCCACACTTAAGCATATTCTCCAGCATAAATCAGGAGTAAATGTCTCAAATGCAACAGTAACGAGAACCTGCAGTGTTGCAATATCCTTGGCTTGTTAAATGTACACCAAATCCCGTATTATTTCTCACACAGTAGAGTCTATAGGCGTCAGATCGGACGAATGCGTGGACCATTCCATCGCACCCAATGGTGCTCACAGGGGGAGGGTGAGTTGTATCTCCTTGTTGCCAATTTTTGGGGTGGACGAAGGTCCCCCCACAAAAAATTACGACTGAGTGGCCTATAGTTTTCATGACTGTTTGTTTTTTGAGGGGGAGGGGGACATAGTCTCTCCCCTAAAAAATTGTTTACGACTTGTTGGCCTATTGACAAGGTGGGGGGGGAGAACAGAGTTCCCCAACCAGCAGGCCAGTCAGTAGTAAAAACGAGAAGTTGGTATCATTATCAACAGTGTATTATGTCAGGTATTCAGATTTTCGTACTCGTTCACTTTTAACCCCCCCCCCCCTTACCAAATTTCGGAACAAAATGGTATATTTCATAACATGATCAGTTACAACTCAAAGTAATCATGCTATGAAATATACAACTTTTTCTAAAGTTGGACCAGAGAGTAGGGGGAATTTTTGTTTAAAGGGGGACTCCTCGTAGTCTTGGAGAGGGAGGACTCATCATAGTCCTTAGGAGGGCTGGGCACCCCTGATCGCACCTCTTCTACCAATCCAGCTGTTGGGAAATTGGTCATCAAGAAGGTCTCGCACCTATGTTGCATAGTACGGTGATGCACCATCTTGCTGGAAAATAATACCTGCGCGACACTTTTCCCGTACAGCTGGCAGAATCCTGTCTTCTAGCAGCAGACGATATACTGCACCGTTCATTGTTCCATCAAGGAAGAATGGTCTAGGTACGCCCCCCCCCTACCCTATCCCATATACCTCCCCAAACATTGATGCCTGGTGATGGCGTGAATGCCACCATAGTGACCTGTGGGTTGTCATCACTGTAAAATATGCAGTTGTGACGATTAACTCTGCCATTCAGATGAAACTTGGCCTCATCGGAGTATAATATCCCTTCCACGTTCTATGGATCATATGCAAGGAAATCTAGGAATTCCTCTCAGAAATGAATGTGTCGATCGGGATCATCTTCGTTTAAGGCGTAGATACGTTCTTTTTGCGTTTTTATTTGAAATCCATATACTGTAAATGCTATTATTTTAGCTATTTTATTTGAAGGCAAAATAATTGCTTTTTTGTTTCTTTCTATTTGAAATTAACAAATAAACGCACATATTGTTTGTTTTGTTCCACCCTCCTCACCAACCAACCAACCAGGGTTGCCACATGCTTTTTCCTTTTACGTTTTTATTTCGAATCCATATACTGTAAAAGCCATCATTTTAGCTATTTTGCTTGATGGCAAAATTATTGTTTTTTTTCTTCTTTTTACTTGAAATTTAATTAAAGGCTTTTATTGTTTGTTTTGGTGGGGGGCCCCCCCCCCCCCCACCCGGGTTGTCACATGCTTTTGTTACCTTTAGCGTTCTTATTTGAAATGCAAATAAAAGCTTTTTTTCCTGAGGAATAACTTTCATGATTTCTTACTGAGATCAGGGATGGGTTATAGCAACAGGGAATGGTTGTAGGACTTAGATAAAATTCGACGTGTAGCGTTTTTTTTAAACACCCTATACAATCAGATACAATAAAGCTAACAGGGTCTTTAACTTTGCGAAATGCAGGATAAGTATCAAAGAACCAATACGTCGAATACAGTATGCAAATCTAGGAAAATTCTTGGCCTCCAATGTGCAATGACAGGAGCTCAGATGCATTTTTATCCTCTTTTCAAATATTAAATTTAGGCCTCGTATAAACTGGATTGCGAAGGGCCGAACTTACAAGGCCATCACTCGGCCAGGGATTAAATATGTCTCCGTATTTTCCATCTGTCGACGATAGTGAAAGCACAAAATTATGCCTGTTGTACTATCATGTTAAGGGCTGCCTAATGGGATGTGCTAAGCGCCTAGAGAGCGTGCGTAATGCTGCGTTTTGCCACCTGCCAGCATCCGCTTGTTTGTTTATATGCAAAGCTGGTGCGGGCAAGGAACAAGCAAGTCCTTAGTTCTGCACGCAGTCCTGCCGTCTTGTCTAAAACTGTTGATGCTCCGCTCGGCGAAAATACTCCATCGGGTTGTATTATGGGATTGGGAAACAACGGACTATCAACTGTCGCTTACCACAGGCCACTTCAATGTTTTCTTTGATGCAAATGCGTCGACAAAAATAATAGGACAATATAGCACAAGCCGCAAACACAGCAGCACAATAAGTTTGGGGGTTGTTGCAATAGAACAAACACTTTCAAATTAATAAACTACGTGTTAATAAACTACGTGTATACACGTAGTTTTATTAAGTTGAAAGTGTTTGTTCCATTACAGCTTATCGTGCAGCTGTGTTTGTGGCTTGTGCCATATTGTCCTATTTCCTTACTGTGATACACAACATTGTGTCGTACATAAATGTGTGCATAATTGTCGTTTGTCAAGCGGCTCATCGCATTTCTCACTGACCTTCCAAACCAAACGTCCATAAACATAACTACCAATGGTATATCCAAGAGTTTATTTAAGATTTCTTTTTTTTTCCAAAAATATTCATACCAAAATGTATTTTTTTACACTGATGTTTAAAATGAACTTATTTCCACTCTTTTTACAGTGAAGAACAGCCGCATAGTCATACTACATTTTCCCCTAATTTATTAATTAAATGACGTGACAGGGAGTTCGAATTATACAAAAAAAATTCTTAGAAAAGTAAAGGGACAGCTGCACCATTCGAACTATGTTGGATCTGTTCCTGTAGTGTAACCTATTATTTTTTAATTGCCCGGGTTCAGAATAGGTTTTGGATTGTTTGGAATTACTTCCTAAAGCTCTAAGACTAAACCAACCAATTGTCCATTGCAACTAATTTATTATCCACATGAAACAGTAACTTGTAAATAACATTTATAAGCAAGGGTAAATATATATACTGGTTAATTCTCTTAAGGCATTTCCTAGCAACCATTTAATTTAACTCTCCAGAGTTCCCCACTTAGAATAAATAAGACACTCCTAAACGCCATTCACATTATTCTCGTAGCAACCGCAGACATATTTACCAATAGTAAGTCGTAGTTATTTTCAATAATTCATAATTCACCATTCTGCTCTAGGCAGAGCATAACTCTGGAGGGAAAATGTTTTCTCAAAACCACCAAGACTCCTTTCCCCAGTTACGAAAATACTACAAATCTTGCGGCCTAAGACTTATTAGTACGAGTCCAGCTCGTTTAAATCAAAGTTCACTTACAACCCACGTTGCTAGAAGAACCTTGACTCATGAATGGTTGCAATAAATTCTTTGGAACACAATGTCTGCTTGAAGGCATACGCCGCCAAATTTCCTACGTGCGTGGTTACGTGCCAAAGTCAGATTAACTCCCGCAATCTTCGGTAGACCCCGAAGAAATAATAAAGTAGGCCTACTTACAGTTTGAAGGAACATTCGAACACTGGTGACAACCTGAAGACGCCATTAGTTACCATCGCCCTGATACCGTTTTCGTTTGAGTATTCGCCTGCCGACGAGTAAAGCCTTGTCCGTCCTCGCAACGATGGAAAAAGAGTGGACAGGAACGACGACGTCACCTTCAACAACCTCGACGTGGCTTAGACTACAGTGTTTTTCTTCTCAACTCCCCTCGGCTTGCGACGCATAATTCAACGCAGGTTAAAATAATTCAACCCGTCCAGGAACGCGTCCGTTCCCGACGATTTCATGGCAAGGAGAAGAACAACAGCAAAGCTAAGTACTCATTTTTAAAACCCTGGCACTCGGAAGCACGTGAGTGGCACAAACATAAGGAACGCTGATTGGCTACATAACCACTACCGATGTTCACTTGTTACGAATGACGTCACGTAGCACTGATCTGCATAAAGCGTAATGGTTGCAACCCAAACGAACACGCCGCTCATCAATTCGACAATTTTTAGTAACATTCAGGCACATGTGATCACTACAAGTGCAAAACATCGACTGAAGACGAACCCATACTAACTAACTGATTAAAATATAATATTAGTAAAAAAAAACAAAAATAATCTTACAGTAGCCGCGATAGTAATCTTGACAGTTGTGGGGCCAACAGCAAGTACGTGCTCTGAAAGTATACGCCATTGCTCGAAAGGTTTGATATCATCTTATCGTATGCCAATCTGACGAGACAAGAAGCAAGATGGCGGCCATATGATACATGGCCAATTCAGGTTGCAGTACGAATGTAAAACTGAGTTGGCACGTCATCGTGCTCAAAAAGGTTTTTATGTTTTACCTAAGTAGTATTTATTGTTGACAGTGTAGTGGTTGAGTCTAGGCATTTTGGTAGTAATCTTTTTGCACAGGTCCGCAGTTTTCTGTACTTGAACGTTATTCCATTCGAAATTAAACTCCATCTGAGGTTTATGCTGCAGCTTTAACACGATTACGAATTAGCACGGCGTTGTAACTGTTTTCCTATTTATGGTAAACATTCCACAGATACCTGTTATTTCTATTGGTTTGCTTGTGAACTAATACTATTATCTGCAACAAATAGAAATTTAAAGTGAAAAGCCTGACCTTTCTGCAAAATCTTTCATGTATGTTCAAGAGACACAGTTGTTTTAGCTGAAATTCTTCCCTGTGGGATGTGCGAAGTCGTACTCGTTCCAAGAATTAAAGAATTCAACGACCATGAATTAAAAAATCGCTATTTCTCTTCTTCCGTAAACAGTGGGTCAGAGAATTTCACCAAGACGAGCCTATTGTCGATATATACAGGGCAAGTCAAAAGTATCAAGCCAGTCGATTTGAGAACTGCATGATTTGGTATAGCCATCAAACAACCATCGATCGATGCGGCTGTCGATCGACGGTCCTCACGGAGTGGGCAACGTTTTGAGATCATCCAGGGATGCCCCATCCCAAGCACCCCTTAAATAAATTTCTCCACTTCCGGTTCCTATAGGAATAGAGCATTGGTCCCAATTTTATATATTTGCGGGCAGTCAATTCAAGGTGAATGCAGAAATCAGCATGTAAATCGGTCCACAATAACACGATCTATGACTAAAGCACATTAGTGATAAGGGGTCGGCTAGAACATGCTTGTGCACATGTTTGTAGCAAAAAGTAAAAAGCTAAAACGCACTTTAGTAATTAAAAATGTAAAGAGAGTAGCCATCAAGTGCAGGTAAAAGTGTTTGTAGCACATGTTGCTAAAGGAACCGAAAGTGGAAATTTATTTAAGGGTGGCAGGATAGGGAGCCACCATGCTTGATCTCAATACTTAGTGCCCTAAGTGTCCACCAAAGGTGTTCTTTCTTGATCAATGATTCCCGGAAGGGAGGTACCACTCACTAGTTGCCGTTGACAGTATGTTTCTATGGCAGACGCACATTTGTTTAAACATGTTTTCGAACCTCGACATGTGGCTCAAGGTCGACCATCAGTCAAAAAACTGGAGCGGTTTATGTGCTACAAACACCTGCACAAAACTGTGCTAGTCGAACCCTTATCAATTTCGTTACGTTTGCTATTCCCTACTGTAACTATTACATGCAATAACCAATCTAAACACACACTAGTTTGTCGCGCCTAGTTAGGAAACAAACATCACATCAATTCAATTGTCGAGGTGTAAACCATTGTAGCGCGGCACCATAGTTTCCTCGGGATTAAGCGTAGAGAAGAGGCTCACTCTCTTGACTTTCGCTCCGATAGGCTAGAGGAGTACAATTTGCCGTTTACCTGGCAAGAATTTGTTTCAGCTTTGTCCAAGTCGCATGACTCCGCCCCGGGGCCTGATGATGTTCACTATCAACTGTTGAAACATCTGCCTCTTGCCTCCCAGCAGTTCTTGTTGGGGATGTTCAACCGTGTGTGGGCAGAGGGTTCTATTCCAGCAGCGTGGAGGACGGCAGTGGTCATCCCGATTGTAAAACCGGGCAAAGACCCTACTTCTCCTTCCAGTTATCGCCCAATCGCTCTGACTAGCTGTGTCTGTAAACTTATGGAACGGATGGTCAGTGAGCGGTTGGTCTGGGTGTTGGAATCACGGGGATTCTTATCTGCGTCCCAGTGTGGCTTTCGACGGTTTCGGTCGACTATCGATCATCTAGTTGCCCTTGAATCGGATGTGAGGGAGGCTTTCCGCTTGCGTCAACATCTGGTTCAGGTTTTCTTTGACTTGGAGAAGGCTTATGATACGACCTGGCGTTATGGGATTCTCCGTAATCTCTATGACTGTGGCTTGAGGGGAGAGATGCCACTGTTGCTTTCCGCTTACCTCTCGGGCCGTTCTTTTCGCGTTCGTGTCGGGGCGACTCTTTCCCGCCCGTTTGTCTTAGAGAATGGTGTGCCTCAAGGTGGTGTTCTTAGTGTCATCTTGTTTGCTATTGGGATCAACCCCATTGCTCAGCAGGCCGCTGTTCCCCAGTCATTGTTTGTTGATGACTTCGGCCTGCGCTTTCGGGCAGCTCGCATGCAGACCTGCGAGCGGCAGCTACAGCTGGCGATTAACAAAGTCCAGACCTGGGCGGTCAGTAATGGTTTCCGGTTTTCTCCAGACAAGACTGTGTGCGTCCACTTTTGCCGCCAACGAACACTGCATCCAGATCCTTGCCTGTACTTGGGACAGGCACAGATTCCTGTTGTCCCACAGGCACGTTTCCTGGGTCTGGTGTTCGATTCCAGGTTATCTTGGCTTCCACACTTGCGTCAACTTAAGGACAAGGCTTTGCGGGCGCTTAACATCTTGCGGGTTCTGTCGGGCACTTCATGGGGTGCCGATCGCACTGCCATGTTGCGCCTCTACCGAGCCCTTGTCCGCAGCAAACTTGATTATGCGTGCATGGTCTATGGTTCAGCTAGTGACTCGACTCTCCAGATGTTGGACACTGTGCATCACAGTGGCCTGCGTCTGGCGACTGAGGCATTTCGAACGCCTCCAGTGGTCAGCCTCTATGCTGAGGCCTCGGAGCCACCTTTGTCCATTCGTCGGCGACAGCTTGCCATTCAGTATGCTTTGCGGTTGCGTGCTGTGCAATCCAGTCCTGCTTGGTCCATTGTTTTTGGGCCAGACTTGCGAGTCGGTGGGCGCAGTGTGGGTAAGGGTGATTTCCGCGATAGGCTCCAGCAGTCCTGTCAGGAAATAGCCTTTAAAATACCCTGCGTCTTGAGGCTTGGTGGGATGCCAGTGGCCCCTTGGCTTGTCCCAGGTGGCATTTTCATTTTCGCTCTGGCGTCCCTCCCGAAGGGTTCCACTCTACCAGCAAGGTACTTGCAGGAGTTCCGGCAGCTGTGTTGTCAGTACGCCGGTTATCAGCCGCTGTTTACTGATGGGTCGAAGTCGGACGTTGGCGTGGCGTGTGCTTGTGTGTGTAAGGGAGTCCCGGTTGCCCATCGCCTTCCATCGGGCTATTCTGTGTTTTCTGCAGAGCTTTTGGCTCTCGGTTTAGCAGTGGAATGGATCCTTGACCTTCAGGGCACGCATTTCATTGTCTTTAGCGATTCCATGAGTGCCCTGGAGTCGTTGGCGAATTACAATCCTCGGAACCCCTTGACACAACGTGTCCAAGCTTTGCTTTCCCGCTTGCCTGGCCAGCGGAAAACCGTGCTTTTCTGCTGGATCCCGGGCCATGTTGGGATAGGTGGAAATGAGCAAGCGGATTCTGCAGCGAAAGGGGCCGTTTCTGGCCCGCTCCGGAGGGATCTCGGCCTTGTTCCCTCAGACGCCTTTCCAACTCTGCGTCTGAGGTTACACGCTTTTTGGCAAGCCTTGTGGGACAGTCAAGTCGGTAATAAGTTGCATGCTATTAAAGGCACTGTTGAGGAATGGCACACGGCGTGTCGCCGCAGTCGCCGTGAGGAGGTGGTGTTGGCCCGTTTGCGCGTTGGTCACACTCGACTTACTCACTGTTTCCTTTTGCGGGGGCTTGACCCTCCTGAATGTTCTTGGTGTCGACAGCCACTTACGGTCCGGCACTTCCTTGTTGATTGTCACCATCTTGATATTGTTCGTCGTCGTTTCCATCTTCCGCATGACATTGCTCGTCAATTGGGTGATAAGTCTGTCCTCCTTTCCGGTGTTTTTCAATTTTTGCAGGAGGTACAGATGTATGACAAGATTTAAGTTAGGGGTTTGAATAACATCTCTGTAATGTGTGGTGCAGTGGCAACCCGGACCACTGCACTGGGACTGAGGTTGGCGCTAATGACCAAGTTGTCGACACGCCATTAAGCCTAAATCCCCCCCCCCCCCCCCATAGCGTCAGTGTCTTATATCTTGAAGCATAGTTGGGCACATTTCAGGAACTCGCGGAAAAATAATAATGCGGTACAAAAGCTTAAATTGTGTTGAAATCAAGAGCAATGACCCACCTGACATAAAGTAACTCGTGTAGGAATGCCAGCTAAGCTGCTTTCAATGCAAAATCTGACTCTCAATAACGTTGAAAATGCGTAACTAGAGCTAGCTAGCTATAGTCCGCTCATCCCCATGTTAATTTCCATAAGGTGATTATTCATCGATAGCGAGATAACGGGAGGACTTCCAGCTATGAAATTGGACGAATGGCTGCAGTACGATACGAACTCCGTTCCTTTATGGTTTGGAGCCTAGAGGTGTAACGAAGATGGCGTGGGATGGCGCCTAAGTACGAAAATATTGTTATAACCATTGTTAGTATTGTCGGCATCGTCTCTCATTGGACAGCCAAAGTTCAGACAATGAAAACGTGTATACTGACGTGCGTGCCTAGACACACACTAGTGTAGCACGATAAATCTAAACAACGTTGCCAAAGAAATTGTATTCACGTCCATTTCACGAAAAATAAACCAACTCTGAAAACAAAGAAAAATAAACAAAGCCAAAAACTGGTGAAGAGGCCAACAAGTTGAGAGTGGTTCGGCCCTTCAAAGGAGTGATATCAGCACACCAAAACTAACGAAATAAAACAAATTACAACAAAATTAAAACAAAACCAAAAGAGGTGACCAAGTTGACAATGTTTCGGCCCATAGGCAAAAGGTAGTATCAAATTGTGGAAAACCAATTTCATGTTGACGTGCCACTTTATTACACATCTGCACGGTAGTGGAGTTGAGTCTAATACACAATTTAAAAAAAAGGACTGATATCATATCAAAAACCAAAACTGGTAAAAAGGGCCGCCAAATTCCGAATGGTTCGGCCCTTCAAAGGAGTGGTATCAACACACCAAAACATTCGCCAACTTAATCGCACTGAATAATACTTTTGACGTTAAATGAAAACTTTAACATTGCTACAAAGCATATCATGCAGCTGAAAAATCCACTGGGTCGAGCCTTTTGATTCAGCCTGTATAGTACATGGAACAAGTCAACGAAGTTGTAAGAGCTGCTTGTATCCACCTATCTCCATGCTATCTGCTAATGTCCACCTATCTCAAGAACAATATAATTTTCGGTTCAGACATAGCACCAATAATTATAAACCTGTGGGTGTATAGCACTTACTAGGACCAAAATAACAGCGACCAATTAGGCAATGTTTATAATGCTAATGTCGTAATAGAGAGGCAGTACTAATTAATAACAATAATGATTAATAAAAACAGAAAGCGAAAAAGGGCACAATGAACATAACACGTAAACCCAGAGTTAGAACCATGGTGTACGGTTCATTGTCAAGGGTACTTTAAAAAAGACTAATAAAAATTTCAAGTTGTACAAATTGTAACTTTCGGCCTCAAACATTAAAAGAAGGGAACACTGGCCTACGCAATGTGTACCTTCACTGGTGCGAAACCAGCTAGGAAGTCAAACTAAAAAAAAAAACTAAAAAACTAAAAAGGAATCAATGTGCGTACTGGTGGTATGGCACGAAGCAAAGGCAATTGGTCAGTCTTGGGTGTTGGTTTTGGTTTATATAGTGTTGTCTAGTTCGCCCTGGTATTGAACTTCCGTAACTCCATAGTGTGTGCAGAGGGTTACGTTTTGGCTGCTGCGCTGAATATGCTTAGAGGTCAGAGGGGCGGGGGGGGGGGGGAGGCACGGCCAGGCAGAGATTTTCAAGGTCTAGTTCATGTAGTATGTAGTATGGAACCTGGAATAAAATTTTGGTACTGGAAATGCTTGGTTTATAACCTGTGTTTTTTTTATAAGTGCTGGTCTAATGCTTTAGTGTTGTCATGTAGTTTACGGGATCGGACTCTGTTGACCATCTCCTGATCACTTTGTCGAATGTATGTGGTCCCACATGTAGGGTGGTAGCATGGTATCTGATAGTAATATTTTGTTAAGTTAGTATGGAAGGTTTAAATTTTCCGGGGTCGGCTGCTTAATGGCTTGGTTTAGGTGGGTTTTTAACCAGTCTGGATAACGTGTATGGGAGGGAGGGCGTTGTTTAGGTGTTTATGAATGACATAACTAAATTCAGAGGTGAGGTGGTGTGGTGCAGAGATGTGAGCTCCGAACGCTGCTCTTCGTTCTTAAGGCTGCTGTAAATGGGGTCGACAACAAGTGGCATGGTATAAATATGGTATCTGTCATGGTTTACAGTAGTTAAGCATTCAACCTGCTCGCGCGAATTAATAACGAACCTAATGTCAAGTACAGAAATGTAGTCAGAATCTGGGGATTCCATTGTGAATTTGAGGGAAGGGTAAAACCCATTAAGAAAGGCAAAATCCTGGTTTCGTAGTTTTTTAGTGAATAGACCTGAACTGCCGTCGCCGTACCTTCTACAATATGAAAGCTATGGGAATCGTGTAACCAAATCCTCGTCATTAACATTATAACATGTTTTAACAGTTTTAACATTATACGGTTAAACTTTCCACAGGTTTTTATATTATAGAAGGTACGTCGAAGACAGTTTAGGTCTATGCCCTAAACTACGGAACCAGGTTTTTGGCTTTCTTAATGTGGTTCACCAGAACCTCAAATTCACAATGGTGGCCTCTGACTGTGATCACATTTCCCCCTTTGACATTTTGCTCATTATTAATTCGCACCGGCAGGTCGAGTGCTTGCATTACCGCAAACCATCCCGTATTCCACATGAATGACATACCATTCGTATGCCGACCCCATTTACCAATACAGGAACCTTAAGAACGAAGTACAGCGAGTGGGAGCTCACATCACTCAACTCAACAACCTCAACCCTGAATTTGGTTATATCATTCGTAAATACCAAACGTACCACCCCTTCTCACCAGCATGAGGTTTTGTTGTGTCCTCTAGAGCAGATGTGTGACCAAGTCATTGACGCCCTTCTACTCACACAGGACATCAGGCTGATTAGTTAAATCTACCTTAACCTTAAACAAGAAATTAATGAGCCAACCCGGAAAATTTCAGATTGCCAGACCAACTTGAGCAAAATATAATTTATCGGATACCATGTGATCACCCTACATGTGGTCCACTAACACAATGGACAAAGTGAGCAGAAGTTGTTTCACATACTCTGATCCTATGAATCTAATTTTAAATTACTTGACAAAACCAACTCATTCGACCAGCACTTTAAGAAAATAGTTCATAATCCAAAGATTTTTGGTACCAAAATTTTGTTCCAAGGTTCTGACTACAGAACTTGACTCAATCTTGAAAACCTTTCTGTTCCGTTGAATATCTTCCCCCCCTCCCCCCGATCCATAATTATGTACAGCCCAACAACCAAAAATTTCAATATTACGTAACCCTTTCCACGCTTTATGGAGTTACTAGATATCAACACCATCGCGAACTAGGCGTAGCTATATAAACCACCACCACCTACTGACAAACCACCCTTGCTTCGTGCCATACCACCAGCACACACCAGGCTTCCTTTTTAGATGTTTTTATGGCTCTGTCCGTATTTTTTTACTTGACTTCCTCATTGGGGGTTTCAAACCAGTGAAGAGAGAAATTGCTTAGGCCAGTGTTCCCTTCTTTTAATGTTTGAGTCGATAATTGCCATTGGTAATGAATTGAAATGTAAAAAAAAAATAAAGTATGAAACGGACCATACTTTGAAACGTTGGGTTTGTGTGCTCTGTTTATTGTCCACTTTTGGGTTTTGTGTTTTATTACCTATAAGTGCTAATTTTCAGCCATTAATATTAACCCCAATACTTCACAACTGTCGTGTTTTTGGTTTATGTGATTTAAGCTGTTACTGGGCAATTGTTATTTTGTGTGTTTGTTTCGTTTTTTCTGTTGCAAGGTTCAATGAACATAGGCCTTTTTTGTCATTGTAGTATTTTTGTTGTTACTCACTAAATATTCAAGAAGAGAAATAAAAACTCTCGTCAGATGAAAAACACGGGTGTTTGTTTCTTTACATATTCAAGAATCAAGGTTTTATTTCAAAACATGGTCGATACTATGATCATTTTTTTCGTAACAGGTCTTAGATCCTAGGACATGCATACAGGAAGTATAATGAATTCCACAGGCAATATGAACAAAGTTTACAACATTTTGTTCGTTATGCACTCCCTCATGCCATTCCCTTGATATCCCCACGTTGCAAACCCGAAAATGTACGGAGTTCCGTTCCCATTGTAGCACAGTCCTGCAGCCAATTAAGTGGCTGAACTTTGCTATACGAGAGGGGAATGGTCCTAGGCAAAATAAATTCGGAGTTGAAGGACAAGTTAACCGTTAGCTAGATATGAATTTGCAACGTTCTTGAGGATCCGATTTCCCATTGAATGCAAATAGAAAAAAAAACAATCCTAACATAAATTAATATTTGTCGGGTGGGTCGTTGCTCTCGACTGCAACCGATATACAGGTTTTGTCCTGTATATTATTTTTTCGCCAAGCAAATGAGCCAAACTCTCGTTCAAAATATTAGACACTACCGCTATGGCATCCTAAATAACTGAATGCTAATTATTGTAGACTTACTTGGCGGACACATTAGCGTGTCTCTAGATTCATGGTACAAGTATATGGTGATGATTTATCTAAGGTGTTATCTAAACAATGGAGATTTGCAAGGCAATTGTTAGAAAAGGCTATTTTGCTTTTTGTGACAATTTCCTTTGATTTATGCTTTTTAATAAATTAAATCAAATCAATCAAACCGTTTTTCTATCAAAAGTAGTTGAGTAATGGAGATGAGAACTAAAGATTGAGAACAGGTAATGTTTTCTATTAAAAACTTTAAAAGTTTCTCTACGCTTTATAAAATGTGGAACTATGATTTAAAACACATTCTTTTTCTGGTTCCTGTTACATAACTATGTAAAGCAATGTTTAAATATGAAGTGTTATACTCTACTTTTGAATTCTGTGTTTGGACTAAACCTTCGAATTTATCAGCTAAGCAACCGTTGTCAGGGAAGTCTCTGGCCCAGAAACACTTCTCTACTCCTTCGTTTAGAAGAGATACATAACTGAACGTGCGATGAATAAACACGAACTGTGATTGAAGTAATTTCAACCGTTAATGTCTGATCCCGTTATGCTAAGGGTTGTATCCACCCCATGAATCCTTCTTACGAAATGAATTCTAAAAAAAGAAATAGATAGCGCTTAGTGTGACCACCAATTTTATTGGAATGCTTTACACGATACCAGACCACCACCAAACCACACGATATGAAAAGGTGGAATTTTGGGGTGTTTATACAAAAATTGTGTTACTACAATTTGATTATATTGATAAAAAGTCTTGTTTTACTTATATCCTGTCAACTCCCAGGTTAACTCAATTTCCACGTTTCTGAATCAGCTACTTATCACACAGTGAAGGGCAAATTACGCCAAGTCCTAAAGGACTTAACGTAATTTTCCCTTCACTCTCCGTTAAGTAGCCAGATGAAACCGAGTTAACCTGGGAGTTGACAGGACAGTTAAACGTAGGGCAAAGCCTGATTTATGATCAGAATTTCCACATTGTAGTGCCGCAATTTATGTAAACACCCCAAAAAACCAGCTTCGCATTGAGTCTGGTTTCATTTTCTTGCATCGTGTTAAGTTATGCCGTAAAATTAGGAGTCAGACTTTCTTAAACTCATTAGAAATCTTTAACTTATCGGACTGCTCAGCGAATTTTTGAATGTATCTATGAACAAAGTGGAAGCCAATATTGCTAAAGTGAAGTGTTTTAAGAACGTATGCTCACTATCACGCTTGTTTTTTACTTGCATTGTCAAGGGCTAGCTGAGCAATTTGTCTGCAATATCCGATATTTGTTAGTTATGTTTACATAAATAATCATAGCGAAAAAACTCTTGGTTTGCCATTTTTAGTCATTGGATTTAGCAGAAAAATAGCTTCAACGACCCTATGATTCCTATACTTCAGTAGTGAATTTATGCTGTTGGACCAGACAATTTACCACCCAGTTAAGAACAGCTTTGGTTGCCTGTGACAACAGAGCTAAGCTTTTGAATGGGTATTTGAAGTGCTCACTAGAGAGTGGTTCCAGTTAATTAAAATTGTGATATGAACAATTACTTAGTTAGCATATCTTTCAGCCTGATTAGCGAGAAAATAGACAAGTGTTAATGCAACAAATAAGTAAATAACATGTCTGAGTAAGTTTGACGTGTCCTTTACAATAAAGGCTACCTTATACACACTCAACCACATAGCATTGGTTTGAAGTGATAGATGTGCTGTAATGAGCAACACAAAAGTGTTTCGGAGGGAATCTGTGTGCTGCCGAAGTTTCTTGTGACGAAGACGGCTTTCGCACATGCGCATCTGGGTATCATTGGAGAATGAGCATAAGATGTTGTTCATTTGTAAATTTTATTCTAAAAAGCAAAACTGCAGCTGATAAAAACTCAAAGAAGATCAAAAGAGTGTGATGCTATCATGAATCACGAGATGAGGCATTAGTAACAGTTTTGTCAAAATGAAATGTGGTAGCAAAGATTTTAGGTAAATATTTAGAATCATACACCTGTTTAACAAATCGTCAACTTGGCCAAACATCATGAGGACGTTCCAGAACTGCTTCTCACTGAGAAAGCAAAACACTTTGACCAAGAATAAAAAAGCAGTGCTTGCACAAACGTGTACTGTATCAATAATAATTTCGAGTGACCCTTCAGAAGAACTTATTTGCATCCACAGCACATACACTTAAAGCGCCACAACGCCAGATAGCACGACTCCTTTGTGAAACCAACACAATATGCTTCTACGAAAATTTAATACTTGAGTTGGCGGCATGACACGTAACTTAACATTCCAAGAAATTAGGCCAAGAATTTGTCCAATAATAATGACTAGTTGAAAATTTTGTATGTGACTAAAGAGTTTTCTCTTGCCATTTTCAAAACAGATGTACACTGAATGCCTCTTTGTCGAAGAAACATCATATTAATCTACAAAACTGTAAACGTGTTTTGAGAAGTTCGTAGCAAGTTGTCAGCGTTGTTGCTACTGTAAAATGGTTCACGTGGTGGTAAATATATAGTCGGTAATCAGACTCCTTTGACTTTTGACGTGTGAAACTTTAAAAAAAACAATAAATATTTTATTTGTTGTGACAGACAAATACTCGGCAGATATAATAATAAAATACAATTTTCTGACCTAAAAGGTCAGCGAGACAGGACAGGGTGGGGATACTCGCCACTTACGCCCAGCCGCCCGTTAAATAGATACATAGAAATAGAAACCCGTCCACCGACGTGGCAGAGACAACCATCTCGGGAAGGGCATTCCAAACTAGCACAACAAGACATGAGAAAAACTATTTTACTGGTATCGAGACGACAACATTGACGAACAAGTTTGAGGTCATGCCCTCTAGTCTTAGTAAAAGTCAGAAGTTCGAAAAAAGGAAGTTCGACTGGTATAAGATGATGAAGAATTTTGTAGGTTAAGATTAAATCTGCCTTTTGTCTACGGAGTTCCAGAGAATCCAACTCGAGCCGTGCAAGACGTTCCTTGTAGGCCAAAGAATACAGGCCACGCAATGATTTTGTGAAGCTCCTTTGTATGGATTCAACCTTGTCCACATCTTTTAAAAGATGAGGCGACCAGACCTGACTTGCAAATTCTAACGTTGGACGAACATAAACTTTAGACGCCCACAGCAATGTTTTCCAGTTCCCAGACGTAACAATAGCTGCACGACGATTCGCGGATGTTGTTATGTGGCAGCAGTGAAGTGAAGATTTTTTGAAGTCAGACTTAAAGAAGATCCCCAAACTCCTTAACGAATCAATCAGATCCAAAGAATCATTATCAATCCTGTAGTCAATTAACGTGTGCGAATTTCCCACAGCAGGCGCATACATTTGTCTGTAGCCAATGGCAATTGCCATATTTCCGACCAAACTACCACTTCGTCAATACTTTCCTTCAACGATACTGCATCCTCCGAAGAGACAATTGGTGAGTGCAAGCTGAGATCATCCGCAAACTTCGACTGAATTGCCGAGGAATTTGAACAATGTAGGTCATTAATGTACATTATAAACAGCAAAGGGCCTAAAACGGACCCATGTGGAACATCATTGATCACCTTCGAGTCACTAGACTTGATCCCAGATATCACCACGTGCTGTGAGCGATTTGTGATGGAGGCATTTAGCCAAATCAAGAAATCCGTTGAAAAACCTAATAAGTCCAATTTAATAATAATCTAGAGTGAATCACCGACTCGAATGCTTTGTGGACATCGAAAAAGATTATGTCGGTATCAATTTTGTGATCAATAGCATCTGACCAATGATGCAAAGCCAATAAAAGAAGATGAACAGCAGACCTTCCAGGGAGGAATCCGAACTGGTCATCTTTTATCAAGTTATGATTTTCTATGAAAGTCAACATCTAGTCCCTCACAATTGATTCCTTGATCTTGCAATGTACTGCAGTTAGCGAAATTGGACGATAATTTTTTGGGTCGGTCGGATTACCCTTTTTAAAAATTGGAACCACATTGGCTGTTCTCCAAGTAGATGGAATTTCCCCTCGTTGAAGGAGCTTGAAAAAATTTTCATGAGTGGGAAAACTATTTCATTAGCTATCTGTGTGTAAAAGAAGGCCGAGAAGCCCTCAGGGCCAAAAGTGTGACTAGGTTTCATTTTATTGAGAGCCGATAACATGTTGAGAGGAGTAAAATTTAGTGTAGTACTATTCAAATTTTTTATGGTGGTGCATTGAGGATTAGGCGCAGCCACTGGGTTTGTGTGGCTATTGTTGTCCTTGATCCCGTTCTTGGAGAATTCCAAGTTGCAGATTTTTGCTTTATCTTCATTATTCGCCACAAGACAATCAACAACCCGAATTGGTGGGATTGAACAAGTTGCACTTGTCTTTTTTCTGTAGAAGCAGTAGAGGGAAGCCAAATTATCTTCCTCAAGAGTTCGCTTCTCTTCTTGTGTTTGAAGAACCTTTGTGAAGTTTGCGTACTGTTTCTTACATTCTTTATACTTTTGTTTGTTCACGACAGATTCGTTAATTTTTAAAGATTTCCAAATTTTAATTTTTTGGCTGTCAACCTTACCAGAACTACGTTGTGGCAACGCTTACGTGGATGAGTAATTTTTTTCACTGTATTACATAATATTTTTTGCATGTAAAAATACTGCATAAATACGGCCCCAGACCTGAACAACTGTACTGCAGTTTTGCAATTCCTGGTCCCACCTAGTACGAGAAAGAAATGTGCGCAACTTGTAGAAATCAATCATCGTCCGATGAAGGACCTCAGAACAGATATTATCATTCAAAATCTTGAAAGAGACAGAATTGTGGTCACTTTGGCCGAGTTCTGGCTCGGTGTTAGCCAGATCATCAGTGAGGATAATATCCAGACTATTAGATCCACGGGTAGGTTAATTCACTAGCTGAGTTAAGCCGTGGAGTGAGATTCGATTCAAGAAATTGGCATGGGGTTTATCAGTAGCTTTATCAAGAAGCCAGTTCACAGAGGACAAGTTAAAGTCACCTAAGATAACATTTGAGAAGCTAAGGTGCATTTTAGAGTCTATGAAGTCACACATTTTATCGATGTTATCTTCGCTGCTTGCATTAGGGATATAGCCAAGAATAAAATTTAGGCCCAGAGACAATAACTGGTAACTCATGGCCTCAACCTCTCGGGTGGAAGACACTGCAATAATCTCCAATGCCCTATGGTATACACAAGCTATACCACCCGCCCGGGTCCCACGATCACGGCAGATGACAGAGAACGGCAACCCATTTGTGATCATCGCATCACTCACGGAATCATTTAACCACGACTCCGTAATAAATAAAATATTGAAAGCCTGAGAGGACAGTAGAAGGTCAAAATTTTGCATATTGTCCACCAAACTGCGAGCATTAAGGAGAACACAGTTAACAACGTTTGAATTGCCCTTATTGTTCACATTCAGATGGTCATGATATTCGTCGACCCGTACCGACTCTGTAACAGTGTCTGCGACCAGAAAAGAAGGAGGTAATCCCTTTAGTTTCCTCTAGTTTTCCGGATTAACAATACGTTGTGCGCCATCCAATGAATTGCACCCCCTCTGAGTAGTTATTTTGGGGGACCTGGCGGACATCACCTGATTCATGACTGATTCATGACTGATTCATGACTATATGACTTTAGTTGTCCAGAACTAATCAATAATATCATTTGAAAAGTAAAACTAAAACTTATCGTTCATCACACCACTGTAAGGAAGGTCAACTAGCAATACAATATTATACATTAGCAATGCATAATTAATGCAGTTTGTACCACCTTTAGTGAGTCTGTTATGGTAAATTGATTTAGAATGGCACATTTTTGGAAAACGAAATGAAAAATAGAAGGGGAGGCGAAGGAAGTAGAAGGGAAGACGTCACCAACGTACGAGTGTAACGAAAACCAGAAATGGTAAATTTTTCTCTACGGTAAAATTATCTACCCATATTATTCACTGGCAATACGTATTTCTTTTTTGGGATAATTGCCGTCACATCCCATAATACCGAAGAATGGTTAAAGAAGGCATATACCATTTTTTCACACAAATGATATTTTGCTATATACCATATTCTTAACTTGAATACATTAAACCAAAAAAAAGTGGTTTTATGGAAGGAAAAAGCAGGAAAATAAGCCAATCATGTACAACATGCACGTTACTATTACCAAGGTTAGATAGTGGCATAAAGTTTATATGAGGATTATTGTCTACCACTTGCTATGAACTAAGGCAGTGGTTTTCACCCTATGTTTTTTTTTGAATGGGGTCGGGACCCCAAATGGGGTCACTGGCGTCCTCTCGGGGGTCACAATACAAGCATGAAAAAAAATTATTTTACTTTTTTTTTATTCTTTTCAGTGCTAGCTATTGAGCCAAACTTTAGTTAACTAGTGTCCAAAAAACAACTACAACCATCTCATTAATGATAATTGATACTTCGGAAGTTCTGATAATGTAATGTAAATGATATTTCTTATCTTATGTCATAATTAATAATTATAATGATTATTGATTTTAATCTATAGTGTATAATTCTATAAAATACGAGGGTTATTTGTTTTTTTATATGAATACATGACAATTTTTAAAATGTTTAAAATGCTAAAAAAGTGTTGGCTTACCGGGGTTCCTGGACTCCGCTGGGAGAACTCGCTACGCTCTTGCAGACCCCCTAGTTTTGAAACCGACGGACAAATGATTTTACTTTCGGGGTGGGGTCGCGGAAAAAAAACATTTTTTTAGGGAGGGACGCGGTTTGAAAAAGGTCGGGAGCGAGTGCACTCAGGAATAATTAGTTGACACTATACAGATGGAGCCACCTGTAATTAGGCCTCTATTAACTCAAAATTAGGCTTATTTTTTGTTTGTTTAATTTGTTTTGGGGAATATTACTAAGCAAATGCAAAGACCATACTAGATAAACCAAGGAAAGTAATCTTTCCCTAAGACACAGAGTAATAAAAAAATCACAAGTAAAACCCCTGCTGCCCTCTAGGTGAAATCACCTGAACTAGTTGTTTTCCGGCGTAGCATTGTATAGGTTATCAGCCACCTTCCGAGGAGTGAGATATAACAATGTTATCACCTAATTTCCTGATCTCAGTCCGTCAACAACAGCACAGCACGCACACAACAAAGAATGAATCGTGCTGACTTTCTTTTGCTCAGAAAGGTCGACAATGCGACAAGAATGTCATTATTGGCAGCATTGTTATTCATTCCTTAGTGAAAGGTTCTCTGCTCGTGTTTATTGATTGTAACTTGATTCCGAAGTGCCCCATCACCGTTCATACCGCGGAAACTCAACGACGAACAGCCCCTTCAGACAACTTCTCTTAAATTTTTTTTAGGAGAAGCTGTTTGAAGGGCCTATTCAGCGTTGCGTTTCCGCGGTATGAACGGTGATGGGACACTTTGGAATCGAGTAACAATACAGTAATAAAGGCAGAGAACCTTTGTTGACTAACTGGGTATTCGTTCGTTGTGTGATGATGGGTGCTTTCGGAATGTGGAACAGTTATGCGGTAAGACAATAAACGTGTAATTATAGGACGGAGAGCCAAAAGGGATCGATTAGTGATAAATAAACCTATACTCAACGTGTAATAATTTTGGCTTAGGTTTAATTCAAGTTGAAAAGCTCCACATTTAATAAATAAATTAAAGATAATGAAAACCATGACTGACGTTTGTCTGAGAATGGCTAGCATTAGGCTTTGTCACGAGTTTTGTGGACTGGTGGGGAGGGGGAGTGGAAGGGCGTAGGAGCGGACAACGGAGTCGGGTAGGGTGAGAGCTACTCACCAACAAAATTTTGCACTGTTCAGACTGACGAGGTAAGCAGAATCTGTTCTAAATGTTAATCAAGGCTGTGACGTCGTTTGTAATTTTAAATCGTAAATAACCTTTACAGTTCAGCGTCATAATGTTTTCGTGCTACAAGAAAAATTATATAAATAAAACGAAATCATTTTTTTCTTGCTTAAGCAAAACTATCTCTATGCGGTGCTGTTCTTAATTTTAATCAAGGCTGTAACATCCTTTTTAACATCTGGAGCAAGCATGATGTTCTTTAATTCATAAGCAGGCGTGATATCCGATATAACTCCTCTTTTGCATCTCAGTCCTAAACCATTGTTGCAATATCGTCGTGTTCCATTGTTAAAAGAGAACGAGATCGTGAAATTGGGTGATAAACGCCCGTCCGGCTTATTCCCGCTGATTCAACTCGGCTCTAATAGTAAGCATTATTGAAGCAATAGTGTTAATCGCCTCCTCACCCTTTTGCAGATTGTTGAAGCTTAGTTTGTTAATCTTGATCCCTAAAAATCCCTCATCATCATTAAGTTTGCTCCCAAGCGACCTATAGAAGATTAGTAATTCACTCCCTAGCATGTCTACATAGGATGTTTCTGCACTCCCAAAATCTCACAACCTTTCCAATCCTACTCATTTTCAGGAGAACAGTGTACAGTTACTTACTCACATTTTGGTCTTGCATTTACAATATCCAATCGGATTTTATTATGAATTGGATGTATATTGTGAATGGGGTTGTGGTCACAGTTGTGACCTTAATAACGGGCTGAGTAAGCTATCCATATTGGCATAGGCAGTGCACGTCTTTACACTTTTCAAGAAAAAAAGAATACCGAACATATTTCTTTAGGTCTACTGTATACAGCAAAGAATGGTCAAATTTCTTTTCGATTAGTTTTAACTGTAGTTAAATTAGGTTGTATTCCACTTTTATCCTCTCCCATTACCTGCCATCATATCATTTTGTTCTCACCGAATCTAACAATAAAAACTTCAAAAATGTACAATTCTTTTCCCGAAATAATAATTAAAAAAAATGCTTCTGGCTAGTTATCGTGCTAGGAATGAGCAAAGTTCTAATTATTGAATGAGTGCATTAAGCAATTCAGAAAAATAAGCACCAAGGGCACCATCACAGGTCGACCCATCACCAAGGTACATTTTCCACCACCAGTGTCATTATTCAGTACGGCTTCACAAAAGCACCTAAAAGTAAAGAAAATCGAGTATTGTTAAGTAAAGCTTACTTCCAATACTCGATTTTCTTTACTTTCAGGTAAGGAATTATGAGCCGATTTATCCAAGTAGACAATTGCCTTTTTTAATGAAAGTAAAGCTTACCTCATTCATTAAGGAAAGGCAATTGTCTACTCGTATAAATCGGGTCATAATTTTAATTATACCATTGTCTGCATCATACGTTGTTTATTTTTACCACACCAAGCTCAGTTTTTATACATATCAAATTATAATGAACGACTATGCTTTCTTCACACTCTCTTCCTGTTGTCGCTCGATGCGGGAAGGTTACCAGGAAGCAGTGCACCCGTAGTGGTCATCATTTACCGTAGGTTGCCCTATTGTTTATTGCAAAGCATAAACTGAGTTATGAAGAACAAAATTAATCGTTCGAGCAAGAGATGCTTTAATACAGAATATTATTTTCTATATTCTCGGAATCATCTCACCTTCATGATTTCTGTCCAGTACTCTACCTCGAATTTCCGCCATCTTCTCTATACGAGTAGTACCTTGTGAACCACTCATATGATTTAGGCATATTGTTCTGCCAAAAATTTTGTTCTATCCCCGAAAATATTTGGAGAAGAAATTTTATTTTCGAACTCACGTATTTCATGAACCAAACAGGAACGACACTAAGGGGAGCACTTGTATCCCCAAATATTTTGCCTCCCCCCTCTCTACCCATCACATCAAAACCAAACATATAAACGAAAAAATTCTAGTTGATAATTATGAACACTGCGTCAGTTTCTTTCACAGTGACAGGAAGGACTTGAGGTCACATCAATAGGGCCCAGTTGTTACTGTAAAAGTTGTAAAACCAGAATTTCTTTTTCAGCTGGATTAAAAAAAATGCCCAAAAATATGAGGTAGGACACATTTATAGGCCAGTAATCCGTGATTTAACCCACTACAAATTGCAACAAATGGTTTCATGGTTGTTTCTAACTGGAAAAAGCGTGCTGAATTCGAAAAAAAAATTGTTATCCAAGTTATCTGCTGTCGTTTTCCTGGAATAAAATAGGCTTAATTTTAATATTATAATTAAAAAATGCATGTAATACGCATATGGAAATACGAAGGAAATTGTAGTGTACCTTACATTGTGAGGGCAGATTTTTTCTGGCACCTACTCAAAAGTATGTGCACTTTAAGTATCTGAAGGGTGCTAGGCTGTAAACCTTGAGCAAAATGGCGCCCAACTATTACTCAATTTGTTGTTATTTGGCCTATTATGCCAGAACCGTTAGTGTTACACAAAAGCAGTTTGTATATCAGTTGTTTATATCTAAGGGTGGGAATGTCTTCTTTGAATCAAGGGTAATGAAAAGGGTCTACCCCTATTAGGGACCGAGTCACGCCCACTTTACTAGTGGCTAGTATCACAGTTACAGTTCAATTTTTCGCTCAGTTTCAGCTTTAAAATACTCTTGTGACGTTTCTAATTTAGATGTATGACTCCAAATATGTTCACTAAAAAGGTGGGAATGTCTTCTTTGAATAAAGGGCAAGGAAAAAGGTCTACTACTATTAGGTAACGCGCCACGCACGCTTTACTAGGGGCCAGTATCACAGAAACCATTCAATTTTTGCTCATTTTCAACTTTAAACTGCTCTTGTGACGTTTTTAACTTAGAAGAATGACGCTAATTAGATGTATTCGAAGGGTGGGAATGTCTTCTTTGAATAAAGGTTAATGAAAAGGGTCTACCACTATTGGGGACCAAGCCACGCCCGTTTTACTAAGGACTGGTATCACAATTACTGTTCAATTTTTCGCTCATTTTCAACTTTAAACTGCTCTTGTGACGGTTATAATATAGATAAATGACTTCAATTTGGTTTGTTCGAATGATGGAACTATCTTATTTTAATCAAGAGCGATTAAAAGGGTCTACTACTATTAGGGATCGAGCCACACCCGTATTACTACGGGCTGATATCTCAGTTACTATTCAATTTTTCGCTCATCTTCAACTTTAACCTGGCCTGGTGGCGTTTATAATTTAGTTGAACGACTCCAATTAGGTTTGTGCGAAAGGTGGGAACATCTTCTTTGAATCAAGGGCGATTAAAAGGGTTTACCACTATTAGGGATCGAGCCACGCCGTAATACTAGGGGCTGGTATCACAGTTACCGTTCAATTTTACGTTTATTTTCATCTTTAAACTGCTCTTGTGACGGTTATAATTAAGATGAATGACTCCAATTAGGTTCATTCGAAGGGTGGGAATGTCGTCTTTCAATCAAGGATAATTAAAACGGTCTACCACTATTAGGGACAGAGCCACGCCCATTTTACTAACGGCTGGTATCACAGTCACTGTTCAATTATTTTGCTCATTTTCAACCTTTGAACGGTATTAAGCACAAAAAAGCTAAAGGCTCAGCAAGAGTTAAATAAATACAGATGCAAACCTGTTTACGTTGCGTTTTGGATTTATATGTGAGACTGCCTGATTTGAAAATAAAGAACGAGGTCCTATACCGCTGAGCCATACTGACACAGTCAAAAGGAAACGCTACGTATGGACGTTTCCTTTTGGCCTTGTCAGTATGGCTCAGCGGTAGAACTTTCAGTCTTTGATTTCAAAGGTCGTGGGTTCGATTCCCGTTCAGGCATTCTTGACATATAAGTCCAAAAGGCAACGTAAATCCAAACCTATTGATGCAAACCTATTTACGTTACCTTCAGGACTTGTACGTCACTCTGCCTTTGCGGGGGAGTCGAACCCATGACCTTTGAAACTAAAGGCCGAGGTCCTAACGCTGAACCATACTGACACGGCCAAAAGGAAATGCTGCTTATGGACGTTTCTTTTTGGCCGTGTCAGTATGGGTCAGAGGTAGGACCTCGTCCTTTGGTTTCAAAGGTCGTGCGTTCGATTCCCCGCTCTGGCAGTCTGACATATTAGTCCAAAATGCAACGAAAATAGGTTTGCATCTATCTTTATTTTGAGTGGTAACTGTGATACCAGTCCCTAGTAAAAGAGGCGTGGTTCGGTCCCTAATAGTGGTAGACCCTTTTCATTGCCCTTGATTCAAAGAAGAGAGTGCCATCTTTCGAATGAGTTACGTTGGAGTCATCTAGTTGAATTATAAAATATGCAAAATTTTAAGTTTTATTCACAAATTCAGACATCTATGTTTGTTTGTGGGTTTGTTTGTTTGTTCGTTTTAATTGATGCACGACGCAAAAACTACATAAATAAAAACTTTTTTTGCACATTGATAACGGTACACCCCGAGGTGGTTTGTAAAAAAAATATTTAAATCGAATCTGTTGTTGAGAAACAACGACATCCAGCACTATGAAAGTAAATGTACCAAGAAATAGATCTGAAGAGCAACTGAAAAGATGATGACAACCCAGTCTCCAATCTCAAGCAACTGCTTGTGCCCTGTGACCAGTGTAGCATTTGTTCATTTGTTTGTTTGACTATTTGTTTGTTTGTTAGTTTGTTTGTTTGTTGGTATGTTTGTTAGTTTGTTTTTGGTTTGTTGGTTTGTTTAATGATTTGTTTGTTGGTTTGATGGTACATTCGTTTGCTTGTTGGTTTGATGGTACACTCGTTTGCTTGTTGGTTTGTCTGTTTGTTTGTTGGTTTGTTTGTGTGTTTGTTTGTTGGTTGTTTGGTTTGTTTGTTTGGTGGTTTGTTGGTTTCTTCGCTTCGCTCCATTTTGTTGACAGTGTATCCTGATGGCGCCCTAGTAGGCACATCACTGTCTATTTTCACGTTAATGCATCTGTTTGCACTTTAATACTTTATTAGAAAAAAAACGAACGTATTTGAGGTTTTAGACAGGTAAAAACTCGTTGAATTTGCGGGCGTGTGTAATGTCGGTGGCATACATGACGGTACCAGTAACTTACATAACTACGAAAACATTTTTTAAATTTTCGGCAACTACTCCTACAGGTAGGTTTTAGCCATATTAAAAACATATAAAGATCTTCCAGGTGGGTATATAACTGCGGGAACTAATGCAAATAAAATCATCCTCTTGTGATTTGTCGTACCTTTTGTAGCTTACCGTAAATCTGTATCTTCTCCAAAAATGTAAAAACCCAGGACAAGAGGACAGAATCATCGCTAAATTGATACGCTATGTCTTGGGGAAGGTGGAATCTTCACGTCAACACACACCATGAAGATGGTGACAATCAACAAGAACGTAACGGACCATGAATAGCCGGTGACACCAATAATATTCAGGATGGATATTTCCCTCAAAAGGAAGCGATGAGTAAGGTTAGTGTGACCAATACGCAAATCAGCTAATACCACCTCTTCCCGGCGACTGTGCCGAAAGGCCAAGTGCATGGGCAGTGCCTTTAATAGCCCGCAACTTATTGCCATCTCTGTAGTATTTGGCACAGTGGCATCCTGGGGCAGTGCACTGCGACTGAGATTGGTTCTAATGACCCAGGTGTTCACGCACCTTAAACCTCCTGTCCTAACCTTGTGTACCCTTTTTGTACCAATCTATCCTTTCGTACCCTTTTGTGCATTTATGTAATATTGTTTAAACCTTTCTAAGCATTGTATACCCTTTCGTATCCTTAAGCACCTTTTCTTACATACATTTTTGTACTCTTTCGTACCCTTTTGTACTGTTTCCTAACTATTAAGCCTTTTGTAGCCTTTCATGCCATTTTACACTCTATGTACCGTTTTGTAATATTTATTTACCTTTTATCTACTCTTTCAATTATGTTTTAGTTTTTAATTCTATGTACCCTTTTGTTCCCAGTCGCACCCTTACGTACATTTTTGTATCCTATGTATGTTCTCATGTGCACTCTTTTATTTACATTTTGATTTGCTATTCTATGTTTTACAGGCCATGAGTTGTTAGTGTTTAAAATCTTACACGAAAACTAGTTGGACGGGACAGTTTCATAAGGTAAAATTTTGGTCCTAGCATTGGCTAGTAAAATAGACTTTATTAAATGTCGAAAACTCTCATTTTCTTGAAGAAAATGCATTGCATGATGTTATTGGCAACCCGTTTGCGTTTAATTTGATGAACGCATTAGAAATTACAAAACATAAACTGATTTTTTACGCTACTTTCGAGCTTTAGTACAGCTAGTCATATCATTCGCTTAGCTCACTCTATTGGCGTCGATTCCTGCTTTAAGTAATTTCTTTGATCCCAAGAGCATCGCAAAATCGATTGATACTGCATTAAAATTTACGAAAAACTGCTCATGACTTCTTAACCAGCTAGGACGTCATGAGAATAAAGTTTGCATGAACACACTAGGACGTCATGAGCAGTTTTCTGGTCAGTTTTACATGTATTTGAGTGTCTTAAAATCAAGTTAGAGCGACGAAAATAAGCCTAACAAAAGCGCAATTTAATTATCTTTCATTTGGTGCCACTCCTATCTTTGTACATACCGTGGTTAAAGAGTAGCAGCGGTACAAACACACACATTAGGGTGGAGTGAAAAACACTTTTTTTTTTATTTCGAATCGGCTAGGTGCGGAAAAGTTGCCGTTTGGTCTCCTTATCACTCTCCCAAAAGCAAAAAATTCTAAAAAAAATTTCAGAGGTGCCCCAAGGGGTCCAAAGTTTGTAAATTCTATGAAAA
>JAHWFP010057239.1:0-14257 GCA_023313725.1 Lithobius niger
GAACGATTCAACACTCAAAAGGTCGGTGGAACGGTAATACCTGCAACACGTCTTCCGGTTAAGCCTTGGTCGTCCTGTGCACGGATCCGTTAACTTGCGTAGAAGTGGGGTAATCAGGTCGAGCCACTGGTAGCTGCTCCTACGCGTGAACTCGTGCCACATAGCCGTCTTCAGGGTCTGGTTGAAACGTCCGAACACACTAGCCTTGGTCGTGGAAAAGGAGTGGTAGTGGTTGATACCGTACAGTTTCGTCAGGGCTGCAAACCGGGAGTTGAAGAATTCCTTCCCCTCGTCCGACTGCAGGTGTCTGGGCCTGGACGAGACCAGCATCTTCTCGAAGGGGGTCTGATCGTCTACCATATTCTTGGATTGGACTGGTTCTGCCCGGGCAAACTTATTATACACATCTATCTGCAAGAGCAGGTGCTTGTATCCCTCATTAATGCCGGAATATGGGATCATTTCCACAAGATCGATTTGCCACAAGTCATCGACGCCGAGGGCCTTCATTCTACGTCTCAGGTTTCGGCGCCTAGCCGGCTTGTGCAGCTCTCTGACTAACGTATCCATTCCGCTCCTTTATTCATTTTTTTATTGTTGCCCCATCCCCATCTTGACCTTAACCTTCATTGCACCGTCAACACCGGTAGTGGCCTCCTTCTCACCCAATCCCTCGGTGTTCGATAGCAGTATACTCTGGGCCGTTGAAACCAGCTCTTTATCGGCTTGATGTCGGTCTTCCAGAGCGGAGCTGACGGCGTAGGCTAGGTCGTGTTGTTTACAAGCTTCATCTAGAGCGTTTATGCTGACGTCTTCCCTAGCCAGTCTCTTGCCGAGTTTCGTACTGGGTCCACAATACCTGTACCCTGGGATGTGGAGTACTACTGGTAGTTTATCGATGATCTTGTTAAACTGACTCGAACCTTTCTTGCCCCACTTCCCTTACTTCCAACACTTCTGGAACTGAGCTTTCTTGGTCTTGCAGTCCGAGCATTTGTCTTTCAACAACAGACGGATATTCAAAGTTGTTACAAGGTTGAATTCGAGGGGGTCGGTGTCCCGTTTTCACTTGAAGCAGTACATGTTTAAAATGCGTTTCAGCCCTTTATTAAACTGAACAAAGACTTAAATAATGAAACTCATCAATTACGACAACCTTGGCAAAACTGTCGGGAAGATCAAGACACCTCGGAGTAAGCTTAGATTTCCCGTCCGCTCGCGGTGTATCGTCTGCAGTCCAGCCGGCTGCAGGAACACTAATCTGGTCCTCAACCTCCTCTGCAACGAGGGCTGGTTAGAATACGACAGACTCTACATGTGCTCCAAGACCCTGTTTCAGACTAAGTACGAGCGGCTGAGGGGAGCCTTCAATGAGACCTGCCTGGAATTCACGGTGTTCTGCTGAAACAACTAGAAGGTACCACTACCGGAAGAGCTTCTAGACCCCAGCAAGAAGACCGTGTTCCTCTTCGATGACTATACGATCGAGAAACAGGACAGGATCGAGAGGTACTTCGTCTACAGTTAACACATCAACGTGGACCTGTGCCGGACATACAGCAGGATACCGAAGCGGGTGGTACGAGACAACGCGAACTTCCTGATTCTCTCAAGGCAAGACGACGCAAATTTCAGGTATGTCTACAACAACCACGTTGGGTGTGACATGAGCTGTGAGGAGTTTAAGCTGGCCTGCAGGGAGTGTTGGAATTTCGACCCGCGCGGATTTCTAACAATCAACAAGACCAAACCCTTGAGAGAAGGGAGGTACAGAAACATGTTGGAATGAGTCTATACCGAGTTGACACGGGTTAGTTTGAGCCGATTTTGACGTCGACATTGATGAAAATTTGTGTTTGGGTTGACGAGAACATATGTTTGGGTTGAGAAGAACGTGAGGATTTGGGTTGATGTGGACAAGCGTCAATTTTTTTCGTCAATTAAAAACCAGGCACCTCAGCAACGCCCGGACCAGTTCTCCAAACAGTTTGTGGCTTTAAAACAATGTCTCAAGCGAAAATTCCTCGACGCAGAACTCAGAAGGACCACCGAGTCGGAGCACCTGAGAAAGATTTTTAAACCAATCGTGGACACCATCCGAGAGCAGACCAAACTCTGAGTGATAGATTGCAAAGAGGCGGCTGCTCAACGTCAGCTCCAGATCAAAGAGTTGTTGGCTATTGAATTCGGGCAACAGAAACAACACATATAGCACGGGGAAAAACTTCGGAATTTTCGGAGAGTCTTGTAGGCCATGACTGGACCTGGCTATAATAGGGAGGAAGATGGAGGAGATACGGAAAATTCGGAATCTGAGTTTGCTTTTAATGCTGGGGCGATGAGACGGTTATCTAGCTCTATGGGGGCACTCAAGCCCACCACGCTCAAGTAAATCAAAGCCATGACTCTGAGCTCTCGAATGAGATACTTAGAGGAAGACACTTCTTTACTCGACACCGTAGAACTAAGACCGCTAGCTACCGAGTACCTGAGCATGTTCGCCACTACAGGACCCTCACTGGCCCCACTTTCGGTATAAGTACGACCCGGAAACTAAACGGTACAAGATAGGTACCGTGAACGTGGATTTCGAAGGGGACGACGTAGTAGTGGGAGGGAAATCGAGAGTTGTGGCAGTAAATCGTGCTGAAGAACCCTTGTAAATCGACCGACAATCACCCGAGTCTGTTTAATTATCATGATATACTCAGGACAAAAAATAACCAATAAAGGGCTAAAGAGCACTTTTAAATGCCTAAGACCATTCGAGACACTTTCATTTCGTGCTACGTATGGGGAACGATGCCTTCCCCGTCCATAGTTCTTTCCTCGAACACCATGGATTTCACCACCAAGTTTTCGACTCCTCTACTGGTGACAGACAAAGTGTAGAGATGGGATATCACCCTGGCCAACTTGGAAACATATAACTCGATCCTGAACGTGAAAGCTTTTGATTCGGACACGTTTAGGTACAGCTACAACAACGTCAGGGACTGGACGAAACTTGTCATCCCGGAAGGTTCCCACGAATTAGAAGCGATAGTAAAATACGTCTACAGGGACCTGAAGAAGCGTCAGCACTGGGATGTCCCGAAAGACACCTCGTACATTCGATCGTCAGCAACCCTACACTCTAAAATGTGAGGTGCATATCATGGACAAACAATACAAGGTACATTTCTCCGCTGATGATTCAACAACCGTGGTGAAGTTATTCGGATTCGAACCCAAAGTGTATGCGCATGGTATCACTATCGCCCAGAACACGGCTAACGTCCTCGACATCAATTCCAACTTAGTACACTGCGATCTGGTAGGCAAGTCTTACGTAAACAGGTCGAGGTAACCGACCCTGTACTCGTTCTTTCCGAACTGCACGCCGGGAAACAAGATAGTGTAATCCCCTCACAACTTGATCTATTTACCCGTAACCAGCAACACCATTCACTCGATAAGAATGTGGCTAACCGACCATGACGATGCTCTGCTTAATTTGAGGGGTGAGACCGTGACCGTGAGACTGCACTTGAGGAAGCGGTAGATAAAATGGTATAATCAGTATCGATTAAATGTTGGACTTCAACCCAACAAACCATACGCCAAACAGCACCCTCTGCAGCTTACCGAATCCCGAGCTAAACCTTGGCAAGTCCTGACTCCATCGAGCGCGGCATATCTCGAGAGCCTCATCTCCAATGCGAAACTGTAGAAGGATACCTAAACGTCCAGGAGACTTTTACCCTGGACGAGTCCGTGGTAGAGTATAATTACTAAGACTACACTCCGATAGTCGGGACGAACTTGAACAACGTGAACTCGGAACTTAGTAGTTCAGAATCAGGATCTCTTCACCCATCCCCGCCAGAGTTACCTGTGCGTGAAGGGTGCCCTGGTAAAAGCGAGTGATGGGTCAGCTTACGCGGCCACCGACAAAATAGCTCTCGTAAACAATGCAATAGTCTACCTCTTATTGAAATCAAGTACCAGATAGGGGACAAGACCGTCGATGAGATCAATCACCCTGGGATTCGCCAACACCATTATGGGAATCGTCTCCTATGGACCGCAAAACCAAGCCCACGTAACGAATAGGGGATGGTTTCTGGAGGGTGCCAGCGCCAGTACAGCCGACGACGGAACGAATACCGTCTTCAAACACAAGAGAGACGTCCCTCTAAGCACCCACACCCCGAAAGGATCTTTCGCTTATACCACCCCACTCTCCCATCTCCTGGGATACTTTGAAGATTACACGAAAGCGATTTACGGGGTTCAGGAAACTTTGATTCTAATGTGTGCTGCGGACACGAAGGCCATCTTCCGATACACCAGAGTAGCCCTAGGAAAGATAGTTCTGGAGCAAGTGTCCTGGCGCCTTCCCCACGTAACCCCCTCGGACGTGCAGAAAAATAGGCTGTACGGGTTAGTGAATGCCGGGATAACCGTACCCATGGCTTTCAGACACTGATACTCGGATATGCTCGATTTGCCCACCACAACTAGCTGTACTTGAAGATTGATCACGACGAGTTCTGTCGAGAAGCCGCGATACGTAATAATTGGGTTCCAAACTGCAGGGAAAAGGATCAGAAAAAAATATGGCCGTCTTCGATCACTGCAGTCTAACGGACGCACACGTAACTCTGAACTCGGGGCAATATTCCTTTCTCGACATGAATGCGGATTTTGCCAGCGGAAACATCTCGAATGTGTGTCAAGACTTATTCAACTTTAGGAAGCAGTATTACGACGAGCCGGTAACGTGACTCACTTTCGATGTTTCGACTTTTGGTAAGATCTTTCCCCTGATCTGCATTGACTGCTCAAAACAGAACAAGAAGCTTAAATCGAGCGTGATCGACGTGACTCTGAGATTTAAGTTCAGAGCTCAAGTACTGACCAGCACTCGATGCTACACCTTGGTTATCAGCGACCGACTTATGACCCTCAAGTTGGACAGGAGCAAAGTCGAAGTCGTGACATGTGGGGAGAAAAAGATTATTAAATTAGCACATTAATTAAGTATTCGTCAACTCCCTCGAGTTATCGATTTCCCAGAAGCGGGGCAGGATTTGACAAAGCAAGGCCGGAAAAACACCGAGTGTTTGTCTGTCCAACTCCTAGTTGAAGCGGAATACCAACGTATCTCTACCGTTCACCAAATTGCATCAGGCGAGAATTCGAAAGGCTTGAGCTACGGGCCGGGGATTGAATCTGAAATTCTCGTGTACACAAGTCCGGAAAGGCAGCTTTCTTCCCGTACTGATCCCAACCCTCACTGCCCTTGGAGCAGTAGGAGGTGGAGCGACAGGAATAGCGAAGGCCGTCAATGACTCCAAGGCTAACTCAAGACAACTCGAAGAAATAAAGCAACACAATGCTGAGATGGAAGTACTAGCCACTTCGAAAACGGGCGGTGGACTGAAAAAAAAAGTCTTTCGGTGTGGGCACGGATTTTAACTGAAGCCGGCGTTCCCATAAACTGGGCCTTAACGAACTTGAACCGTGCAAGATACGCTAAAATGTTGGGGATCCGCACATTCAGAGGAGTTCATTCGAAAGACCTGTCCCCACACGTCCCAGAGCAACCGAATGCGCTATACTGAACTTGCAAGACTCGAGAAACGGGGATGAATCTCACTGGACCGAGTATTACGTAAAGAGAGGTTCGTGAGCCTTGTATTTCGATTCGTTCGGCTGAAAACTACCTGCAGAACTCTACAGTTACCTCAGAAGTAGGAAAATTATCTGGAATCCGAAGATAATACAAGCGGCCGACGAGATATTGTGCGGACAATATTGCTAGGCCGTACTGTATTATTTTATATAGGGTATATTAATTTGTTCGAGGTGGTGGAGCAGCTCGGTATCCGATGATACGAGGGAAACCAAAAAGTGAACTTGGCGGCAGCCATCCGATAGTGACCGAGGTGTGGGGTTCACTTAAGGGAGATTAGATTCGAACCGTTTTTGAGATTACGGCCGGTTAATCTCAAAATGAACTCTTGGCGACATAGAGAGCACTCGGGGATGCCAAATCCCGAGCCATTTTGCTTTAGGACCAGCAGTTAGCACATCAAGCCGGCGGGTCTATACTTCCTTGAGATGTTGCACAGGGTCGATTAAAAAACTTTTCATATATAAAGCAAAAGCTGCTTATACAGGACTTAGCATCTAACCCATAACTCGTAGATGTAATCGGAGACTCAATACCGGAGTGATTTCCCCAAACAAACCTGCAACTCGAAAATGGATTCCGAGACTCAATACCGGTGTGATTACCCCAATCCACCCAGGTACCGTCCCCAAGAGGCTATCCCTCTCACTCTGATTCGGCTTGACCGGGTGAGCGGGAAGTGGAATAAGAGGGAAAAGTCATGGGTGTGATTCATTGGGGTTTGGGGAAAGCAGTAACTTCGCTCTTCCCGAATCGGATCAACCGGGGGAGGGCGAAGATGCCAAGCCGGGAGGGTGCTGAGATGGATCCTTTGTGGAATGTGCCACATCCCTCGATTCCAAGCACAACCCGAGCCCCTTGACTATGGAACGTATAGAATTCAACACCCGCGTCCTAGGCATCGTACGGGTCTTTATTTCGGCCCTAGACATTCCCAGCTAAAAATATTCTACAGAAAAAACTGCAGAAAATTTAAGGGTCTGCAGAAAAACTGCAGAATTCTGCAGAATTTCTGCAGTCTGTTGTTCAGTCTCAGCAAAGTGAAGATAAAATCTGTAGATTTTCTGCAGTTTGCTGTTCACTTTCAGCAATCGAAGCTAAAATCTGCAGATTTTCTGCAGTTTGTTGTTCACTCTCAGCAATTGAAGATAAAATCTGCAGATTTTCTGCAGTTTCTTCTTCACCTCTCAGCAAGTGAAGATAAAATCTGCAGATTTTCTGCAGTTTGTTGTTCACTTTCAGCAATAGAAGATAAAATCTGCAGAATTTCTGCAGTTCTCAGCAAGTGAAGAAAAATCTGCAGATTATCCGCAGTTCACTCTCAGCAAGTAAAGATAAAATCTGCATAGTTTCTGCAGTTTGTTTTTCACTCTCAGTAAGTGAATGTAAAATCTGCAGAATTTCTGCAGTTATTGTTCATTCTCAGAGCTTCGCAGAAACGTCGAATTTTACGAAAATGTATGCGACAACACTCCATAATATAAAATATGTTAAATTATGCAAGTTATCACATTTATTAACCCTTTAAGGACGGGTGTGCCTGAAATTAAGCACCCATTCCCCCCAGAACAGGAGCACGCAAAAATGCGTCCGCGATGGAAAGTTTGAAAACTTGTAAATGTAGAGATTTCCATACAAGGATTAGGTTATTATGGATTCGTAGGATTGGCTTTTTATGGATAAAGATGAAGAAATTCGAACGTCCCACTGTCATGCTGACCATTGAAGGGCGAAAAGGAAGTAATTTTCAGCGCGTTTCAATTTTAAGTAGTTATTACGATTTTGATCGCCGGAAAAATAGGCTTAACAGCACAGCGCTAAATACGGAGTAGAGTAACGATTGTGTAGTGCAACTTTCCCCCCAAAATTAAAAAAGCTTCTGATCTAAACGTATTTTAACTGTTGCTGAAGCAATGTTTTAGGATTACAATACCTTGTGGCTGACAGCAAACGAAATTTTATAGGACAGTTTCCCTACTACGAAAGAAATTCTCCGTTAAGTTTTTGCCACGTTTGTACCAGAGCCTCGATATCAGCCGGGCGGCCAAACCGTATAAAAATTACGGAAACGTGAGTGGAGCTTCCAGATGTTTAACAGTCACAACAATTGATATATGATAACAAATGACTGTCCTTTGGAGGTGTAAGTGCTTGCTAAGGAGATGGACGATTATTCATAAGACACAATGCTCAATCCTAATTCACCTCTTACTGTACAGCTAGGGGACTCCACACTTAGCATTACATATTAGGTGCTAGGTCAAGGTTTATCCCCTTGTCCTGCCCTGATCAGCTCTGGTGGTTCGACTTACAGGTCTGACTACCACACACCAATTAGCTCGAGCTGTCGAAGCTGTCCTGTTTTATACCCAAGCGGGCCGGGGCAGAACAATAGGCTCTTGCCTGAGGCATTACGTCACGTGACGGCAAACTGGCGCGATCCGGTCCTGACTGGTAGAACAATAGGACTGGCTCGCTTACCCAAATGCTGGCGCTGGGCCGGCTGCCATGTGTGCATGGTAGCTAGCGGCGTGTAGCATCCATGTTAATGGCAAGATGCACCGCACGAGGGGCTAACTGCGTGCGTGCAGTGGCGTAGCTAGCTTGGTGTGCGCCCCCCTGCGATAGGTCAAAGTGCTCCCCTCCCCCCTTAGAAAATAAAAATTCAAAAAGAAATTTCATCACCAAACTAACACAACACAGCAAGCGTTGCCCAATTCTGAAAATAAGGTAGTATTCCAGTCGCACAGTCCAGGACTGGGCCAACGTCAGCGAATCTTGGGGTGGGGGAAGCTGGGGTGGGGGGGGGGGGGGGGTTGCAAGCATAATTCCACCACCACCAACAAAAAAAAATGTGGGCCTTGTTTCAGGTATTTACACCTTTATTTTGCAGTTTACAACTTTGATTTGTTTTTTGGAGTAGTATCTGTAGCTAAGGATTAATTTTTTTTGTATTTCATTAAGAGAATAGGTACCCCTGTAAATCATTTTTTTGCCTCCCCCCTCCCTCCGTACCTCTTTAGCTTGCAAATTTCTTTAATTCTGTTGGCCTGATAGCCTAGAGAAACTATGACGATATGTCTACGACGGCGGAAACTTTCAGTTTTCATCGAATCAAAAAACAATAATTAAAAAACCAGCAAGTCGCGATGGCGCCCAACAATGCTCTGCGCCCTCCCGCCGCTGCGGGGGCTGCAGGGACTCACGCCACGCCACTGCGTGCGTGTGCATTGCCGTACATGTAAGCACGTTACATCCCCCCTCCCCTAAGAGTAAGCTTAGGAGAAGGAAGACCTACCTCTACATAATACTAAAGTCTCCTAACCGACCGTAAGTTTGGTTTTTGGTTACTTCCGGTGAGCTGGTTTATTCAATGGTACTTAAACTATACAATATTTCTTAGCATCCGGCCTGCACAAATGTACTTTAAAAAAAACATTTACAATTTTACCATGTTAGCCTACTCACCCTACAACAATCTTCGTAACGAAGCTACATCTACAATTATATACACTTGTATTGTTTCTCACCAGTATGACCCAGACTAAGAGAAAAAAACTGTTCGTGAATAGTTCTTCACCTGAAAGTTCTCCTTCCACCAATATTTACACTTTTGTATGCTAGCACTGCACATCCCTAGTTTTGGCTTCATTTTCGACCAAAACGTGTTTGTTTGTGTTTTTGCTGCACTTCAGAATAAAGTTCACAACTGAATGGCTTTTCTCCACCTCGTCACTTCCTATAGGAAACATAATGTTCTGATGAGCACTCCATTCATCACATTCAAACGGTTTCTTTTTCCAATGTGTATCTGCACCAAACAAGCTTCTCTATGACTGAGTTCTGAATTTTATGCCTAGACATTGCAAATTCTACTTGGTTTGATTGACTTAGTCCAAGTTTGCATGACACATATTTTTTAAAGTTAATTTTCACTCAATTGGCTTTTCTAGTTTAAGTATTATTTCAACTTTTAGCTTTCAACTGGTTTTTGTGATTTTTGTTTGTCATATAACTTTTTGCATTTCACACACTTTCTCCTTAAGTGGGGGGGGGGTGGAAATTCCAGTTTATTTCACCTCACGCCACTTATTCGATTCCTCCGTCCCACTGCTCTCACTCGACATAGAAATGTCCACATTGTCATCCGGACCCAACAAAAATTCCTTTTCCAAGTCCGCAATCTCCTTGGTTGCTTGCTTCTGTTCCTCTGTGGTTTGGCTAGCCGATGGGTCCTCCTTATCGGTTGTGTCCATGGCGGGCAAAGAAGCTGAAGTAGATGGCGTCGCCGCGCCCCAGGGGTTCTGCATATCCACCGGAATATCGTTGACATATTTGATTTTTAGTCTCTCCGCCATTAGGTGTCCTGGCATGCCCAACTTGAGTTTGTAGTCTGCCAACATTTCCTCCCCAAACTCCCTCGACATCGTGGGTGAAGCCTTAGAGTAGAAACATTTCCGTCCGGACTCGCCCGTCCAAACTTGTGTGGAAACATGCTGCTGCCTAGGTGCTGACGCTTGAGTAGACTTCTCCGTAGTAGCAACCTTCTCAGCCGGACTTGGAGGTGTTTGCTGCTTCCTCTCCTTGGATCGTCGCTGACGCTTCTTACTTTGGAGCCCTTGCTGTGATGACTTGGGGCGACATCCTTGGGGGGGGGGGAAGCTGCCAGGGCGCCTGGAGCTACTGGTGCCTGGTTAGTCTTGCCTCCACCCGATTTTGTTGTCTTTTGTGTCTCTGAAGCCTTGGGTACCTCTGCGGAAGTCGTCTCAGCTTTTCTGGCGTCCACCTTCTTTTTGCCTTTTCCCTGCTTTTTTGGTTTCCAATAGCCAGGTTCCTCTTCATCCCCATCTTGATTTTGCCATTTCTCCATCCTTGGTTGCTTGTTGCAAAATCCTCCTCCTTTTTTTCCCCAGCAGTTAGCCTCGGGTGAGCGCCTTGGTTAACTGCCGCCGTCGTTGTGATTTGCAGATCGCTCTGTTCACGCTTTATACTCGATAAAAAAGACGTGTTTTTCACGATCTGCCCATCCTCATCGTGTCGATTTTATGCTAATTCGCCCGCGAATTGCTTCAACACGTGAGTTTTGTTGCATCACTATTCCGCCACGCCCAACAATCTCCTGTTTGTTAACTCGTTTCTCGTTCGCGTTTTTGGCTGGTTAAACGCTGCTTTCCAAGCTTGATACAACGAATTGAGAGTTAATTATTGAACCTTTGTTGCTATTAGAGAGTTGACATTCCATGAATTGTGTAAAAATGAGGTTTTTGTTGAAAAATTGACTTTCGTCATTTTAGAACTGTTACTATGCCCATTTTTTTTCATGAGTTGGTGGACTTAGGCCTAGGCCTGCATCCCCCCCCCTCTCCCCAATTCTTGTCATGCGAAGTGGAAAGGTTTGGCCTACGCCCCCTCTACCCCCTTCGTCCCTTTTAGACAAAGTTGGTAGAATAAAATGCATTTTATTCTGTATTTATGCAGTTGTTGTGCAAAATGAGTTTTGAAGGTGTCGTTTGTCATGCAATACTTTCAATCTCATTCCCTTACGTTTTATGCTGTTTTTTTATTGTCGCACTATGTCCGTATGCCAATAACTTCCAACAAAAACGTGTAAACCTTGCGATTTCTTGGTTTTAGGTCTAAAAACTGACCTAATGCAGGAACACATGAAAAATTTTAACCTGCGTCACTGTTCTGGCCTACTCCCCCCCCTCCCCGATGCTTTCGCAAGTTGTAAGGGTGGTTGGGTTTGTAGGTAAATGCTGGTGTATTTTTCGTCTTTTTAGGTATAACCTTGATATTTTCGAGGTCAGTGGCTGTTGGTGGGGTCACACTTGCAGGAAAATAAAAGGGTTTGAGCTGAGCAATATTCAGGGGACCAATTTCTTTTCCCGTTGTAATATCGCGTAGCAAGTATGTTTTTTTCAGATTTTTGGACTGAAATCACATACAGTCCTGAAAATTTCGGGGCAAGGGAAGAGGCTACCCCTCGCGCCGTGTTTGACAGGATGTGTGTGCGGCGGACAACATAATCTCCCACCTTTAGGGTTAGAGGTTTATGCCACATGTCATAATAGACCTTTTTCTGTGCCCTAGATGTTTTCATGGACTGCTTAGCCAACTTATACATATCAGAAAAACGCTGCACGATCTCCATTTGAACCTCGGTCTGGTTTTTGGTTTTTGCAGGGAGCGGTCTCGCCGTTAGTTGAGAGAGCTCATACCCCCATGGACCAGCCGGGTTTCGTCCGATGTTCAGTTCACTGGGAGTAAACTTACTAGATTCGGACACAGAACTTCGCATTGCAAATGCAAATTTCTGCAAATGAAGATCCCAATCACAGTGAGAGGCAGTGAAACAATGTAACATGTGCTTTATTATCTTGTTATGTCTCTCAATGAGATTAGCCTGAGGGTTGTAAGGGGTTGCATAATGGGTTTTGATTCCCCATGACTTCCACAAACTATGCCAAATGTTAGCTATAAAACAAGGACCTCCGTCTGAAAAAAATTCTGTTGAAAAAACCCTAACGGAGTACGACTTCTTTCACACATTTAGTCACCTGTTTTGCTTTAGCCGTCCGGAGAGCAAATAGTTCTGGCCAGGAACTAAATTCGTCCAGAACTACGAGTATCCAGCGCATTCCTCTTCGGGTTGTCACTAAGAGCCCGACAAGGTCAACTGATACACGTTTCAAAGGGGCATTGGGAGGATCCATTGTGGTCAGGAGTCCAGCAGGTTTTGAAGTGTCAGTTTTGCAAGTCTGGCAACTCACAGCTACGTACGAACTATACAATGTCCTTCCTCATGCCAATCCACCCCACCAATTCCTACATCCTTTTCAGAGTCTTCTATACTCCAAAATGGTCTCCCAGTGGTGAGCTGTGAACTGCAGCAATTGCATTGCGTCGTAGCGACACCGTAAACACGCCCTGAAACGTGTGTTGCCTTCAACTACGTCACGAATGCCACGTGAAACAAAAGTTCTGCACAAGATCCCATCACGCAAGCAGAGCCTACTCGGGGTAAGGATGCTTCCGTCATCAGCTGGAGGCCTTCCAGCTACATTGCCAAGTCTAGCAATATGGCACAATGACCACTTGTCTCCAACCTGCGCCTGTCGGATGTCTTCCAAAGTTGGAAATCCGCTGTAATTCTCGGTTACATGTACGTGTTCCACCTTACAATCTGCTATCAGTATGGGATTTTTCTCTTCATCCTCATACATCCTGGAGATTGCATCTGCCACCTGGTTTTGTGAACCCTTCTTGTAACGGATCTCAAAATCCATTCCCTGGAATTCTAGAATCCACCGTGCCAGTCTACCTGAAGGCTGTTTTAAGGACTTCAAGAAGGCCAGAGCACTGTTGTCTGTCTCAATTAAGAAAGGAGGATTTTCAATGTACGGTCTGAACTTACGGACCGAAAACATCACCGCACCCATTTCCAATTCAGAGACGCAGTGTTTTTTTTCAGCATCTGTGAGTTTGCGTCCAGCAAAAATGCTACGGGTACGAGCCCACGTCCTTCGACGTGTTGGGAGAGCACTCCGCCAAAAGCCGAAATTGAGGCATCTGAGCTGATTTCAAACCTCCTATCCAAGTCTGGCAAAGCTAAGACACAGCCTGACAAACTGTCTTTTAGCTTTTGTACTGCAGTTGAGTGTGTGTTGTTCCACTCCCAAACTGCATCTCCCTTCAGTAATCTGTAAAGACAAGCTGCTTTGACAAAAGCAGCTTGATAAAAGCTCCTTGATAAAAGCTCTGTAAAAGCCCATCATCCCCAGGAAACGTCTAAGCGATCTTACATTACTAGGCTCTGGGAAATCCTGGATTACCAATACCTTCTCAGGCAGAGGGGACAACTCATGTGGTCTTATGAGATGGCCCAGGTAAGAGATTTCCTTTGCACAAAAGTGGACCTTTTTCAGATTTACTGTGAGGCCTGCCCTTCCTAGCCTGCCTAACACATCTGAAATATGATCCAGATGGAACTGGTAATCCTGGCTGAAGATTACCAAGTCGTCAACATATATCATAGTATGGGAATACATAGCATCCCCCAAAACAATGTCCATTACACGTGCAAAGGATGCTGGTCCATTGCAGACCCCATATGGCATTTTTTCGAACTGCTGTGATCCCATATGACAACGAAAACAGGTGTACTTCTTGCTCTCAGTTTCCATTCCTATTTGCAAGAATCCTGATTTTATGTCCAGAACTGTAAACCATTTTGCCTTGCCTAGCATAGCAAATACTTGACTGGCATTACTGGTAGGCTGTGAGTCCTTTACGGTCTTGGAGTTCAACATTCTGTAGTCAATACAAAATCTTTTAGCTCCTTCCTCTCCTTTTTTAGGAGCAAGACAAGGTACAGCACCCCAGGGTGACACAGAGCGTTCTATCACATCCTCCTTGATCCACTCGATCATTTGGGCCTCAATGATAGCTCTTGTCTCCTTGTTTACAGGTCTGTGAGGTAACCTAATGGGTCTTGCACTAGGTTCAACATCGATTTTGTGTTGGTAGAGGTGAGTGCTGCCTCGTTTAGATGTTAACACATGTTTGAATTTGTGT
>JAHWFP010057240.1:0-14531 GCA_023313725.1 Lithobius niger
TTTAGTCTTATCTATGAGTAGGAATCCGTAGGGAACAGAGTTCCATACGTCACCACACATGCGATGAAACTCTTCAAAAATCATGTCACCGCTAACGTGATTATTAAAAATGTGTTTGAGGTTTGCTTCGTCTTGCTTACGTTGGCATTATCCTGAATAACTCGCTTAGGAATCCTGCTGTAAGTCTGACACAAATAAAAGATGGAGGCGTTCGCGTGCCTGCCATAGGCAAAATAGCGTTCGATTCTGTCTTGTTTCTCAATCATGAAATCATCCAATAAAATTACCGTTTTACCACATTGTAATTCTTCTGTTGGCGGGAGGAGTATACGCGCAGGCTGTCGTAATTCAACCAACCTGGATTGCAAATGAAATTTATAACTAAATTGGCCTTTCCACAACCAGCAGGGCCACAAATGATGCACCTTACATCCTCTGGAAAATTCAGTAAATTACCAGTCGATGGTCGTTTATTGATATCGGCTATGTCATAATTTAACACTTTCATCTTTCAGTTGCTCTAAGGAAAAAATGTTATTTTGATAAATTCTCTACAAAAATAGTATCTAATCTCTTTTTATAAATAAACACAGATGTACTGCATTAGTTACAGCCAGTAAAAATGTCAGCCCTTTCATTCTCATTTTAACAGAAATGTACTGCCTCAAATGCAAAAGAGTTACAGCCAGTAAAAATATCAGGCACATTGTGACTAAGAATTATAGACAACTGCTGAAGGGCGAGTGTAAAGTATGCAGCACGAGGAAAGCACAGTTCCAGAAGAGCAGAGGCTCTGGATTGTTGAACAGCGCGATAGCCAAGTTGCCGGTGGAACTTCACATTCCGGGATACAACTATTGCGGTCTGGGAACAAAACTGAACAAGAGACTGAACAGAGGTGACGCTGCTATTAATTCTCTGGATGAGGCCTGCAAACAGTACGACATCGAATACTCTACCAAACCAGACTCTGAACAAAGGCACGAAGCTGATAGAAAGTTGACCTCCGACATAGTAAAAGTAGCAAATTCTAGCAAAACTGGTCTGAAAGAGAAGTTGGCAGCGGCAGTTGTAGCCGCGGCTATGAAAACCAAAGTAAAGTTGGGAATGGGAGTTTTAAAAAAAAGATCAAATAGAAACTTTAGTGGAGGAGCTGCACAAGCCAGCTAGGCGGCATTTTCCCAGGAGGCGCGTTATTAGCTACGGGATAGGTGATCTAGTTCAAGCAGACTTGGTTGAGATGACACCTTACTCGAAACAAAACGAAAATTACAAATACTTGCTGACTGCCATCGATGTATTCTCTAAATACGCTTTGGCGGTCCCTGTGAAATCGAAGAATGCTGCGGATTTCACTGTTGCTTTTAACGAGATATTAAACACGATGTCTAATCCCATTAAAAATCTACAAACCGATGAAGGGAAGGAATATTATAATAAAGATTTTGCAGCACTAACAAAACGCTACAAAATAACCATTATTCGACCAAGTCAGAACTCAAGGCGAGCGTAGTAGAACGCCTAAATCACACAGTGAAAAGCATCGTTTGGAAACGGTTTACTCCGCGAGGTAACCACAAGTGGATAGACATTATAGATAAAGTTGTCAAAGATTACAACGACAGAGTTCATTCTACCATTAAAATGAAACCATCCGAAGTAACTAAATGCGAAGTAACATACAGAAATAATTCTGAACCGAAGATCAGAAACATATTGCAGAAAAAGAGCCCTTCCAAAAAGAAGAAGAATAGTTTCAAAGTCGGGGATTTAGTAAGAGTGACAACGGCAAAATCTGTATTCGACAAGGGATATTTGCAAAACTTTACCAACGAACTGTTCGAGGTGAGTGAAGTAAGAAAAACTCGACCGACTAGCCACAGGTTGGTCGACCAACTGGGTAGGAAAATCGAAGGCACTTTTTACGAGCAAGAGTTGCAGAAAACTAACGTGCCGGATCTGTTTTTAGTCGAAGAGATTCTGAAGACTAAAAAAGTGGGAGGGAAAACTTGTTATCTCGTCAGGTGGAAAGGGTACGACGAGCGATTTGACAGTCGGCTGGATGAAAAGCCAGTTGTTCTAGGAAAATAACAACAACAAAAAAAATTTTTTTTCTATTTTTTTGTATATTATTAAACTGAAGCCAGGACGTAGAAAATATTACTGTACAGACGCCAGGACATTTTAAGTTCAAAATATTTGTAGTGATGGACATAATAAACTTTACCTGCACTTACTGCGCTGAAACATTTCCTACCAACATACATTGATACATCACCTGGGAGAGAGACACAGAAATAATTACCCACCAGAGTGCAGTTGTTTCGACTCGGAGTTGGGCTATAGAAACGATCCTATCCACTGCTGCCAAGCAGTCCACACCGAGAGTACAGGAAAGCCGTGTACATTGTAGACCCATTGTATGGTTAATATTGATGCGCCACAGTATAGAAGCTATGCTGAACTTTTGTGTCCGGCAATACGAGACTTGTAAAGATCAAATTTGCTTGGGAGTCGATTTCATTCAACACGACCAAGCGGCAGCAACTGGATTTCGGTCACACTACGCCCCCATCTATAGTTCATTAGATATTCCCCAGCTGGTGGATTCGGCTTTTCGTCAAATCCAATGTTCCAACGACAAATTCACCGAAAAAGGGAGTGGTTGGGTGATTAACCACACGAGCGAACTCGTGATTCTAGTGGCAAAAATTGACCCGCTCAGGCCGGGCTTGTACATGCCTCTGCCCTCAAAGCTAAAAAAGAAGAATAACTCCGTAGTCAACGTTCGAAATACGTCGGATCACAAGTGCTCTTTATATTCGGTTCTGGCTGCCAAATACCATTTAAGCAGCGAAGACCTGAGAGAATACGAACAGTATGAGAGAACGGTAGACTGTTCTATGCTGGTCTACCCAACACAGCTGAATCACATTGATGCTTTCCAGAAAGCCAACGTAAATTTATCCATCAATGTCATCACTTATAACGAAAAGAATGGGTTGTTTCCCCTTCGTGAGAGCAGAAATATTAAAGGCACACCCATCGATCTTCTTGTAATTAGCAACAAAGAGTTAATCGATACTTACACCAACAATTATCACTACTGCACCATAGCAAATTTTGAAGAATTTGGGAGCAACCCACAATACTACTGTAGAAACTGTTTTGCCACATTTTCGAAGTTATGGAGGAGAGAAAAACACGCACTAGAGTGCACAACAATCAATCCATCACCTCAAGTTCTACAGTTCAAGAAACCGGGAGAAAACATTTTGAAATTCCAACATTTCAATGCATCTATTGTGAGAAGCCGTTCGTTCTTCTGAAAGACAAAGTTCGGGATCACTGCCACGTTACCGGGCAGTTCACTCTAGCTTCTCACTCTAGCTGCAATCTGAATGCCCGGGAGCGCACCACGATCCCGGTGGTATTCCGCGGTTTGGAAGCATACAACATACATTTACTGGTAAGAGCGGCGCACAAGTTTAAGAAAGAACACGTCCTAGCGAGAAACCCGCAAAGATTCAAGCATGACCGTCACCGTTGAAACTGGCTGGATGAAACGAAAAGACAAGATAGGTACATTCGGCTTAAGTTTATAGAAGGCTTTAACTTTCTTTCGTCTTCGCTGAAAACTCTGGCAGAAATACACTCGCGCGATCACGGCTTTAGAATGATATGGAATTTCTTGAAACGAGGTGGGAAGGCACGTTGGTCCCATCCAGACGTAGACCAAGTCACTGCATATGAAATGTTAACCCTTAAGGGATACTACCTCTACGAATATGTTTCGGGCATGAAAGTATTCGAAGACTGAGTCGTTACCGCCTAAAGAAGCCTTTCATTCAAATCTAAAAGAAGAAGGCCTAACTGACGAACAGTATGATCACGCTAAAAAGATTTGGAGGATCAAAAAGTTTGCCTCGTACCACAAAATATATCAGATGACAGATTGCTTGCTTTTGGCAAATATCTTTGACGAAATTTTGCCAGATTTGTTTGCGAGACTACGGCATAGATCCGTGTTATCACGTCTCCACCCCGGGGTTCAGTTGGGCAGCAGCTTTAAAGATGACCAAGGTGGAATTCGAACTATTTACTCACTCCAGCAAACATAACTTCATCGCTGCTGGTATACGGGGTAGTGTTAGTTTTATTGGTGAAAGGTACGCCGAAGCCAACAACCAGTATATACCGGAAACCTATGACCCAACAAAACCTAAAAAGTACATCATTGAATGGGACGTAAATAACGCGTACGGCTGGGCCATGAGCCAGATGCTGCCTTACGATGGCTTTAGGTATTTGACAAAAAGTGAGATTCGAGCCTTCGATGAGACTACGATAGCGAACGTACCGGACACCTCGCCGGTCGGATACATCATGGAAGTTGATCTGGACTACCAGCCACCCTTCACCGGCTCCACAATGTCTACCCGCTTGCTCCAGAGAAATTTGAAATATGAGAAGAATTTGTTTCAGACTATTCAAAATTGTTGCTGCGAGGAGAACCGGTGAAACCTGCCGAAAAACTAGTGGTGAACCTACTGGGAAAGAAACGGTATGTAGTTCACTACCGTAACTTGAAGGTCTATCTCCAGCATGGCATGAAACTTCGTCCCCTCAGGAGGGTGCTGCGTTTCAATCAGAAGCCCTGGTTGAAACAATATATAGACTTCAATACACCGAAATGTAAAGAATCGAAGACGGAGTCTGAAAAGAACTTTTTCAAACAGCTTAATAACTCGATATATGGTAAAATGTTGGAACTGAAGGTTGTGCTCTGCAACAACAGCAAGTGGGCCATCACGTATTCCACCAAGCCCAATGCGGATTCGTTTAAGGTATTGCACAACAACCTGGCGCAGATTAACTCAAAACAAACCAACGTGATGTGCGATCTTCCCACTTATTCAGGATTCACCACACTAGAGTTATCTAACCTCCTTCTGTACGAATTTCATTACCGATACGTAAAGCCCCAATACGGAGATCGAGCAAAACTGTTGTTGACCGACACCGATTCCCTGTGCTATTCCATTGAAACCGAAGATGTGTACGAGGACATGCTCAAAAATTCGAGTATATTCGACACTAGCAACTATGATCCACAGCACCGGCACATCAACTCAAACACCAACAAGCAAGAGTTGGGCAAGATGAGAGATTCTACGGCCGGAGTACAATAAAAGAGTTTGTCGTATTGTGCAGCAAAATGTATTCGATTAAGACCTCCAAAGCGAAAACGAAAAGGGCGAAAGGAATTTTCAAAAAGTTCGTGAAAAGACATTTGAACCACGAAGATTACAAAATGACTCTCCTGGACCCAGCAATAACATTGAACCCCGAAAATTACAGGCTGACCAACGTAAATCGTAAATCGAGAGGGAGCTGGTTTAGGATCGGAAGCAACAGCTACCACCACTTGGTACGACCTAGGTGAATAAATCCCTACTATCAGCTTACGACGACAAAAGATTCATCCTAGATGAAGCAAAACTTCAGCCATCGCATATTATTCCAACAAATATGTTTCTTACGACGAGTATGGTTGTAATTTCGATTATGTTTTCACATCTGATGACGAAGTGATATCCGATGATGAAGTAGTGTCAGTATCCGTAATTGACGATGAAGAGGCTGAGACTAGGCGGAATGGGAAGGAAGCGGAGCGAAGGATAACCGAACTTCAAAATAAAGATTCTAGCGCAACCCAGACGAAAAAATTAAGGATGGAAGACAACAAGCGGATGAAGTCACAAAATCCGGACGAGTGGGAGAGGGCAAAGAAGGAGAAAAAGCACCTAGCCGATAAGAAGATGCAGGCAGCATTTACTGCTCTCCATAGAAAGACAAGACAAACCAAAGAAAAAGAAAGACGAGCGAGAATGGTCGGAGAGGAGAAATGACTCTTCACGCAAAAAAGAACGTTGGATCAAAGAGCGAGAAGAGCGAAAAAGCGAATGTCTGCTGCTGAGGAACGATGACTGAGGAATGGTGGTGACAGTAGTTGTTGATATGTAATAATGTATTAAATAACGTTTGAATAATGTTTTGTAACCGGTCGAATAAAATATTTTTTTTTGTTTATTAAAGACAAACTCTACGACACATTCTCAGCATGGAAGGCAATAGCGGTTATTTCATGCTGAGTAAATACCTCAATGCCACGATTGAAAGCAGACCGACTCTCGTTTTTAACAAACAAGCAGGGCTTACCACTGGGTTGAGGCTCAACTCGCTGGAATGGACCTACCTATACCGACTGGGTGAAAAGATTAACAGGTCCGTACTTGATCGGTGGAGGGAGAAATCACAGCCTAAAGACGAAGAAGAAAATACGTTTGCGTGGAAAGGTTGGTAAAGTACGGACGAGGGTCTATGGAAAACCATTACGGTTCCCAGTTCGAATCATGTCTTCGAGCCGTTCAACGAAATAGCCGGAGAGAAGTGTTAATCGAGCAATTGGATCTGTCCATACATCTGATGGCAATAATGTTGGAACTGTCCAAACTCGACAGCAGAAACAAAATGAAATTCTTGTTGGATTTTAAGATGAAAGCGTTACGAGTCGGAGAGGCGAAGAGGATCAGAGTGAGATTTACGAATGACGACACGCAAGTCCACTTCCTCGAATACGACCCTAAAACAACGGCTGTGGTTACGTTGTTGCAACTCTCATTTTCTGAATAGTCGGAGCTCTATAAACACTTTGTCAGTATCGACAATTTCATGGGAAAAGTTTCTGATCAGAGCGGAGAAAGAAAATAAATAAACGCGAGCCAGCTCCCCCTGTACTTGTATGCTACCTGAACCACACTACGTGGCGGTCTGGCACGGGTGGCTATTATTCCTCCGATTCTCTCTGATATTATTTTTTAACTTTGGTAGGTGGGTAGTCACTTTTGTAGGAAGACAGGTCCTTTAATATTATATTTACACTACTGAAGTTCATGTTACAGTCATAAGGCTTACATAATTTATAGTAATTTGTGAATGTTTAATTATATTAATTATGGATCCTGACCTGAAATCTAAGATTTTATAAAATAAATAGGAATTTTCAAAGCATTTTCAAAGCAAGTCCCATCAGACTTATTCTTCCTTCAGAAATACACATTAAAACAAATCAACGCAAACAATTTAAAAACAGGATTTAATAACACGTTACGTATGTACAATTTAAAAGACAGGCGTCACTTCATCTGCCTTGCTGTAGATTTAACATACTCAGCGGAAAATCATTGAGTTCTAGACAGAGAACAGTTTTCATATCGAATGTACTACATGTAGAAGGAGCGTTAACTGTATGTAAACCAACTATTGACGAAAGTTCAAAATTAAAAAAATTTACACTATCGGTAATATTAAAAAACTACAAGTTTAAAAAATCTATTTTTCTTTTAATCACTCCTTTTTTGGAGGTGGGAGTTTGAATCTGCCAACGAAAAACAACATATTTTATTGGGAGTTATGCCCTTCTTGTCTATTGACAGTATTTTTTTTTCTTTGTTAATCTATACTCTTTCTATAGGAAGCTTTTTATTGTTTTTTTTGTACTACGTTTGGTTTTCAGTATTTTTCCAGTCAATGCGGTGTTATTTTTATTTTTGACAACATTCGCAGCTGACGGATCTTTATTCCCCATTTTGTTCAGCTAAGATGACGGATATACTCTCGTGGACGCCATTTTACCCACACATTCCAATTTGAGTGGCCTGGTAATCCAAGCACTCAAACCTGTACTTGTTCCCTTCAGTTTCAGGTAATGATTTTTTTTCATCAACATTAACAAATAATTTCCAAAATTGTTTTAATTGGAATCAACAGTGTTAATAGTCCATACCAAACTGTTGTAATTTGCGCTTTAATTCCAAAAAAAGGTGTGGGTACAATGTGATAGGCTACACCGCATTTAAAACTTCTCCCTTCCTCCTCCCTTCCCTTCCCCACTACACTTTACAGTTCCGGAGGAGTGTTGCTCATTTTTAACTTGTCCGAAGCTATGTTGCCGTTGTTGTTTCCAATTGAGTAATATAGTTATGCTGATAGTCCACAGCAAAGTGTACCTAGGTCATTGTACTCCACCCAACGACATGGTTTCTTAAACCAGACTTTTAAACTATTTACGTTGTTTTGTTTTAATGTGCGCCAAGGAAAGCAATTCAGAAGGAATTTGTTGCAGAAGATTTTTGTTTTTGAATAATTTGTGACTGACCATAATCTTTTTGATTTGCTGCATTTATAACGTCAACCTTATTGGCGTGATAGAAATCTTATTGCTAATGGCTAATAAAACCTGTAGTAAAGCCTTACCGTTAATTCAATCCGGAGTTTTACGAAGGGGTTTAAAATTGTTGCACATCCCTGAATACAACTAACATGAGAAGCGAAGCAAAACGCCAAGTAAAAATGCGTTGGACCACATTGGATTTCTTTTAAAGCATTTTAGAACAACAGAAGTACATGAATCATTTACACATCCTTGCTACTCCAGCCCATGTCTGCATTCCTACGTGTCATGGCCTCTTGAATATTGTTCACTTCTCACGGATGTGAGTTTTTTTCTCGGAGCACCAAACTGCTGTCAGCTAGTTACATCGTTGTCTTTTTCTGCACCTGGAATACTTAGTCGATCTGCGATGGAAAGGAAGTTATAAAAAGAACCTAGATGGTCATTCAATAGCGTAATTCACTTTTCTTCCATAGCTGGGAAGGGAAAATAAATTTTTTTTTATGTTTATGTTTCTGCATCGCAATTTTTAGCACTACAGTTTGTTTTGTCGCTCACGATATTACTTTATAGGGTATACAATGCAACAGAAGCATTATGGCACAAATGCGGGAGATTAATTACCAGGTCTTCGTATTGTAATTTTGCGGAAATGTTTAACTGTGTATTTCTTATCGAACTTTCGTATGTGATGTGTTTAAAATGCCAAATTCGTGTCTTCTCTAATGAATGTAGAAATCAAGTTCACTGTATTATGCAAAAACATCTTCCACTTAATTACACTTGTACAGAGTGCTTAATTTATTAATATGTTAAATGTTGTGTACTTTCTTTTAGATCATGGGCACTATTTTAACGTATCTCATAGTATTGATGCAGTTTCGGCCAGAAGATGCAACTGATTGCACACGATTATGCGGAAATACTACTTCTCAAAACCGCTCAGTTGTATAATCATCAACAACAATCAAGTCCGTACTTGTGCAATTAATTAGTTATGTCACAAACACTAGCGCTATTTATTATTTTCATCACATTTAACCTTTACATCTTGCAAAGACGTGTGTGCAGCTTAAATTATTTCTCATTAATAGGTTAAACTTAAACTTAATAGTTACAAAGCCAACAATGTACGCAAGGTAAAAATTAACAAACCATATTATAATACAGTTTTTACACGTGGATCAATGTACAAACTGCAAGGAACATGTCCGCCACGTGCTCTGCGTTTTACTTATTACTTCCTTAAACTCGTAAAACTCAATCACTGAATAACTAGACCAAAAGCTTCTGCTTTCATCAAAAGTGACATCACATGTCAATTGTTTAAGAACCAACTTATTGATGCATTGATGAGAAAATGGCGGCCAATGTCACGAAAGAAGTGTTTTAAGAACATATGAAGAAAAATTGAAAATAAGCCAACAGCGAAAATCATACACTAGAAATAACGTAGTTCAGTAAGCCCCCTTTATGCACTTACGTTTCGTCAGTAGCTTACTGAACTACGTTATTTCTAGTGTATGATTTTCGCTGTCGGCTTATTTTCAATTTTCCTTAATATTATTGCCAGCGATTTATGTCTATTTATTTAAGAACATATGCTCACCATCATGTGCTCACCACGCTTACGTATACGCCAATATACATCAACTAAAATGAAGCATTGGGGACTTTTGATCGCTGGTGCCATGTCTTGATGGCGAACTTTGAATTTTCAAATTGTTTCAATCTAAATTACAACATCCAGATACCGACGAAGTTTTGAAGTAGTTGTTAAACTTTACACAGTGGAAACGGTCACCATGTGAGGAGAAGTGGTGGGTTTATAGAGCAGTGATGATAGAGCCATCCTTCATCATCTGGTCAGAGAAGAACAGCTTTGGTTGGTTGGCTGTGTGGTCAGGTGGCATCTGCAAGGTCGCTTGCCATCGCTTGGCGTACCATGCGGTATCAGATCACGTCTGAACAACTACAGACACGGAATGTATTGAGGGGAGAGCACATGGCCAATGCTTTTAACGACCGTTTTGCAAGCCTCTACGCGCTCCCTGCTGGTTCATGCCCGCCGGTTGAACGTAGTTCAATGATTCGTCATTTGGTGGACCATGATCTGGATTATGCGGATAGTGATACGGGAGTGAATCAGGTCTCATATGAGGATTTACGCTCTGTCACGGCTGAATCGGGACAAGAGCTTCAGCGTCTGTTACAAGATTTGTCCGATGGTGGTGTTGTGCCACCTTCTTGGTTGTTCACCGTCCTGGTGCCAGTGCATAAGTGGGGTAGTGCAAGATCGAGTGTGGTAAATTATAGGCCCATTGCGCTGTTACCATGCTTGTGGAAAGTGTCTGAGCGCATCTGGGTAGCGCGCCTGTCTTGGCATCTTGATTATTATTGTTGCTGTTGCCAATTCAGTTCGGTTATCGGGCGAACAGAAGTGTGCAGGACACGATCTTGTTCCTCCTTTCTGGTACCAGAGAATCATGGCTGCACAGTGCACAATCAAGTCGTAGTAGCAGTTTTTCTTGATACCAGTATGGCATATGATACTGTGAGCATTGGATGGGTCAAGGCTTCTCTGCAAAACATAGGTGTTGGGGCAAAGCTTGTGGATGCAGTGGTCGCTCTGTTGAGAATGAGGAAGTATGTGACCATGGTTAGTAGCGGTTGGGCTAATAAAAAAATATGGTACAATTTTGTTAAAAGGAGAATTAGGATTCATTTTAGAGACTAGAATTGCTCAATGAAGTAAGAAGAGTCCTAATAAATTAGTTCATTTCCTTCATTTTCATTTTCTATACTTTAGCATTCGAGTATATCACTATATTCAGTATTCATTCCATTGCCCCTCCAGATAAAAATTATATCTACAGCTCAGTGAACACGTCCTTTTAGTTGTCACATATTTTATTTATTGAACCTTAATTTATATTTAAATTTCGAGAATATAGTTTTTCTAAAGAGTCACGCTTGCTTCGATTGCTAGCCAAACAATGTTAGGAAAATTTGTCTGTCTCTGTACACCGAATTTATTGTACATAAATACTTTCTTTACGCAGCTGATTATTTGATCCAAATAATAACAAATATAAGGAAATTTAATTAATATAAGGCTTCGCACTACAATAATTAAAGATCATGAAGTTTTAGTAAATTATAAAAGAAGTAATAACAAATTAAAAATAAAAAGGCAACGATATCTGAAAATTGTCAAAGTGTCTGTTGAAAGTGCAATAAAAAGATGCAACAACAACACCTGGATGTTACGACGGTTCAGGGCACTTAAATCACGTGTTGCCCACAGCAACAATTTTCAAATGTTTGCACTTAACTGTACACTACAGTCATGTAACTACATCACCTTATTAACACAAAACCAATGGCCAAAGTCATCGTAATTTTTACAATGCTGTTCGCATAATCGCATTCAATTCAGCTATGTTAGTTAGTGTCATACTGTGATACTACATAAATTCTGGTATTTTCCAAAAATTTAATTCTTTCTTGCATTGATGTGCGATCATTTAATAGGAATTAAGTAATGAAACCATTGGTGTGCTTATTATTCGTGACTAAGAAGGGGTAAACAAATTTATTCCCTAACTCATTTATAAAAAGAAATTATAATACTTTTTTTTATATATTTTTTTACTTCTATGATTGGTAACGAATTTCCCCTTTCCTACTTAAATTAGACCACGGCTCCAAAAGATAATGAAGCAAGGAAAAGGAAACAATGTTCTTCAAAGATAGCTTTTGAAGTTGACCACATTGAATTAGAAACACTTTTAACAAATAACGACGATTTTTCTTGGCTTGCTTCAACACTACTTGAATACTTTAATCGACTGATTATTCGATCCAAATAATAACTAAGATCAGGAAAATGTAATTAATATAGGGTATTGCACTACGATAATTAAGGATCATGTTGGTTTTAGTAAAGTATAAAAGAAGTAATACTACAAAATACTACGACCTCTTTCATAATTTACGAAGTGCCAGCTATCAACAATATTCTGCACCCAAAGACGTGAATACCCCAACAGAAAGAAAATAAAGATGACTTGCTTTTAGGTGTATTTTCTTCCCTGTCACTTAATTTTTTTATCCTCAAATGCGTGGCAAAATGCGAAAAGGCTTGCGAAACCTTCATACAGAAGCTTGATCTGTCCTTGAGGAAAACATTTATATTAGATAGGGAGAGTATAGAAAGCAGCAATAAAGGTGTCTTTGGAGTCCCCAACGAGCTAACTGACTCCAAACAGCGTTTGTGATTTTACAAGTTAACAAATCTTTGTAATCCTATAGAAATAAGCCTGTTCACTTCGTTTTTCCTCTTGGAGACAATCAATTAGGCTACGGTATCCGGTAAAAACGTCCCCGACAAAACGCCCCCAACAAAACGCCCCTGGAATAAACGCCCCCAGAAAAAAACGCCCCTAGGAAAAAATGCCCCTACGTATGGGAAAATACCCCATTGGTGGTCATCGTAGCTTAGCCTCAGATTTAGGAGCATTAGGTTGAGTGAGATCACTTAATGCTCGAAATTTATATAAAAAGTACCTTTGCGTATTTACTAAACTCTCCGTTTACAATTCATTTTTAGCTCTTTTTTCCTTAACCTAGACTTCTTTCTCCATGAAAAACGTTTAGTGAGGTTCACAATTGAGCTGGTTCATCTGTACAAGCAGTAGTTTGCTTCAAATGACTTACAGTTCCAAGAAGTTTATTAAAAAATTACGTTTGCGTAGTTAATAAACTCTCAGTTGTACAATTAATTGTTAGCTTCTTTTTTCCCTTTAACTAAACTTCTCTCTCTATTTCAAAAACGTTTATGGATCCAGGACACCGTCTCCAATTTTGTGATTTCCCTATTCTAGACTATCTTTGCGGAATCACCCACAATTTTAATCTCACTAAGTTGTATGAGTTTTTAAGAAGAGCTGTATATCTTTTAAGTAAATCTAATGCAAACGCAGCGAGTGTCATAAAAGTACAAATTCGCTAGAGGAATCCTATCTGGGGACCTGTAATTACTCACAATTTGAATGTCACTGTCTATTGTCTAAGTTGTATGGGTTAAGAAAAACAGTATATCTTTTAAGTAAATCAAATGTAAACGGAGAGGGTGTCATAAGGTCCAATTCGCTAGTAGAATCCCAACTCGGGGCGTGGAATTGCTCAAAATTTCAACCTATTTTTTTAAAATTAATTTCTTGGAGAATGGTGTCATCAGAAGCAGACTATTGCTCGTACAGACGAACCAGCTAAATTTTGAACCTTACTAGTTACGGAAGTGTAGTTAAGAATGGGGCGAACCTGGAGAAGCAAGCCAAAAACCTTTTACTTAGGAGCATTATTTCCTGGGGGCGTTTTTTTCATAGGGACGTTTTTTCCTTGGGGCGTTTTTTACTAGGGGTGTTTTTTCCTGGGGGCATTTATCCTGGGGACTTTTTGTATGGGGGCGTTTTATCTGGGGGCGTTTTGTCAGAAGTGTTTTTTCCTAGATCCATCAAATACCTATTCTGTATTTGCCTTTGCAGCATGCTTCGTATAAAATAAAATTTCATCTATCTCTGAGTGAAATGCCACATCAGGTAAAACCAGAATGGCCGAGGGGTTTAAAGGCACATCATTGGGTTGAAAAAAGAGGAGGGGGAGTGGAATTTAAAAATAAGAAATGTGTTTTTTTATTGTGATTTAATTTTAGCTTTCTTTAACAGGCACTCTACATTTAAGCGTTTTGTATAAAGGAAAGAATTCAGGTGGAACCACGAGGGAAAACTGGAATAAAGGCACTTCATTGGTTTCGGGGGGAGTCCCCAAAACCAGTGACAAGCCTTATTCCTGGCCTCCCTCCTGGTTCTACATGAATTCTTTACTTTAAACAAAAAGCTTAAAAGTAGAGTGTTTAAGCCGTTGAAGACTCTCAAGGGGCGTCTCCTAAATTTCCAATGAAAAGGTGGTCGATTAACATGTCTTTTATAAGGTCTTGTTAAACCAAGCAACATTTTTTCTAGTAGGTACTTGATATCCAAGCAAATACGATCAGGCAAACATTAGTGATTTAGCCCCAAAGTTGGTATACCGACAATGAGGGTGAAATGGTAAGTTTCTCCAAAACATGTTGCACAAATAAAAAATAACCTAGACGTCAAATGGTACAGCAAAGTTCGGTAACCCCCCCCCCCCCCGTGTTGCGTGTTCCTGTAGGAATACGAAATCATCGCACAAAACGTAAAGGACAACTCTTGCCATTAAAGGCTTTACTGCGCTCAACGAAAGAATG
>JAHWFP010057243.1:0-12178 GCA_023313725.1 Lithobius niger
ACAGAATGTAATTTCCTTCAAAGTATTGTTACAGCCAAGCACAGGGGTGGCGCCACAAGGGGGTGAGGGAGAGCCCCTCCCGTCGGGGAAGTTTTTAAGACCTCTCATGTTAAAGAATTTTTACGAAAAATATCCAAAACTGGCTTAACAATGTGGTGCAAACGTGTCTCGGGAATCCGAAAACAGGCCCTCAAATAACGTAAAATGCGTCGGCTTCCGGGGCTCTGCCCCGGACCCCGCTGGGGAAGCTTACAGCACTCCCCCAGACCCCGCTGGAGAAGCTTACAGCACTCCCCCAGACCCCCAACTGGTTTTGCCGGACCCCTGCTAAAGTGGATCATATTTCAATAAAAAAAATGTTCATTTTCTTTGCCCCCTACCTGGAGTTAGCTGGCGCCACTACTGGCCAAGCAGGGCTGCGTCGGGCAGATGATCGGGTGCGGTTAACGCTCGCTAACACCCTTTGACCCTTTGGAGCACCTGCCATTTTTCCTATGACCTTCATGAGACTTCACTAGGGCCGAAAATAAGGGATAGTGTAAGTTTACGTGTGTGTTGGGTGGGTAAGGTGTGAGGGGTGGTACTCCTGTTCAAAAGTCTACGCGGCTGTAGCACAGAAAAAAATAATAATTTTCTTTGAATTTTTTGGTAAATCGGCCCCCTCTCAGGCCAACTTTCTGTATTCGCCGTTAGTCGCGGCATGGAAATTAGTTTTCTCTGTTTTTAAAAAAGCTCGTTTCCTACGGTTCATATATTTTCTTTCACTTTTATGGAGCCTAGAAATGTCTAAAACATATTGTTTGAAGCCAAAAAAGGTCTTAGAATATCTAAAAATCCGTCAGCTTCCGGGGCTCGCTCCGGACCCCACTGGGGGAGCTCACAGCGCTCCCCCACACCCGCTAGCTGGAGTGGGTGAGTCGGCAAATTTAAGCAAATTTTGAATGAAAAGTCGGTAAATTTTGCCTCTCTGCCCCCCCAACAAAATACCCTTCGCTACGCCCGTGGTTGAGCCAATGCTGCAGATGCAGTTTCCCAGGTCTGTTTAATACCTGCTGCCTGCCTAGGTAGGAGGGAAACCGCAGCCTGTAGGAGAGCGACGGAGGGGGGGGGGGGGGGGGGGTAGAGGGATTGCCTTGGAGGAGGGGAGTCTGACTCTGACCGGCCAGGCTGTCACTACCGGAAGTAGGCATGGCATCGCGGACGGGCAGGGTAGCCATGGACTCTTGAGTGGAGGGGAAAGTAAATACTGAGTTCTAATTGGACGGGAATTGAAGGAGCTTGGATGGCAAAGGGAATTGTCGACTTTGGGTGTTTTTAGAGGCCTTAGCTTGAGAAGTGCATTGAGTTAAACTCATAACAACGTGAAAATAGGCCTATATACATTTTTCTGAAACTACAATGTTATGCATTGCAACATTGAAGGAAGGGGGGGGGACGAAGTGTTTTGCTCAATTCTTTAAACAAACGTGATTTTTAATAGAAGGAACGTTACTTTGGTCGGAGCCCTGGAAAAAAATACAAGATAAACACTTTTGAAAAAATTGTCCGGTAAAATTCGAAGGAAAGTGTTGCCGAGTTCAGTAGTGTTCAGAGACCTAGTGTTTGCTAAACTGTTGCCCAATTAAATTAAATAAAAGGTTAAATATACCAGCTTAATATGAATGCTATAACGCATGTATATTGGTGAAATATTATTGCAGCCGCTAATATTAAAAATTACAGTCGAAGTTTTCATAAATAACTTGGCCATTGCTACAAATAAAAACATCAAGTGTTGGGTTTTCAAATACATGTATGTGAGGATAAATTCCTCCTAAACAACACTAAGCTGGTTGGCTTTATGCCTGCAAAAGAAATAAGGTAATTACAATTTTATTTACAAAGTGTTGAAAATGGCAATTGAAGATTTGCGTGCGGCGCCGGTCATTTTGGTGACCTTTTCAAAATGATGTAGAAAATTATTGGATTGGAAATTTAACTTTGTTTTCGCAGAAGTCTTGAGAAAGTTTAGGTCTATTAAGGGCCGCAAATTCCAAACATTTTGGTCCATTTCTCTTGAAAATACGGAGTTTTGAAGACGGAGGTCTGGATAGGCCTAATGAGCGCTAGCGAGCGCTAATGAAAAAAAATGTTCGTTGCGAAAACGATAAACCTTCAGGTTTTTGATCTTTTGAGCAGTGGTCTCCTCTCAAATCTGTTGGTGAAGACTAGCTTCTTTACAGTATGCATCCGTGAGAATTTTGACGGACTTTTGCCTTACTTCACTTACAGTTAGGCCAAGATTTAAACAGGCCTTCTTGAGGTCCTTGTTAGGAATACTTTCTAGTACTTCTTCCATGTTGGAAGCTTTAACGTTAATTCAAGCAGAAACTAGTTTTACGTGAATTTTAAAGAATTAAATTGCAGCCGCAAAATAATTAAACATTTAAGTTGAACTAGAGCACGAATCTAATCATTTCTCTAAACAACCCGTAGGTTAAACACAAGATACACTTTAGCCCTAGCACTCTGGTGGATTATTAAATGAACAAATACACGAAACAAAACACTCGGCCTCCCATCGTAGACCTGGATGCAGACCCACTGGAACGTTTGGTGATGTTGCACAAAACGTCCTGGTACTGTAGTGGTCGTTCTTCTTGTGTAAAGTTGAACACTGACGTCCTAGTTGGGAGTCTGGAGCTCCATTTCCATTTTACTGGGTGGATCCTCCGGGTTGTTGAACATCTACTTCAACCTTCTGCAGGTTAGCCCAAGTTTACCGCAGGTGACGCTGGGGTTGCTGCTTTCCTTCTCCAGCCCGATCGGGAACAGTAGGCCTAGTTGTTGTCGTCTAGGCTGACATCTTTTGGCTGTAACTTTTTGTTTTAGTTACGGGCGTCTCGGTTGCAGTTTAGTGACTTACTGCGGACATCATCTTCTTAAAGATGAAAACTGGCATGGTAGAGTGACAGGGAGGGAGGTGTGTTTGGAGTGGCACAGCACCTTGTGATCCCACCGCTGCCACCAATTTGTAGCGGCGCTACCTGTCTCTTCAGGTGCCTTTCAGGTGAGCACCGACATCTGGTGTACTGGCGATGTCGTTAATACTTACGGTGTCTGTTTTTACTTTTGCGGAGTTTTACAGCACCGCAGTGGCTACTGCCCGGTTAGGAGGGGAGCGTCCGTGTCCTAACTACATTTCAACTAACTACCTAATGGTTTTCTGCCACCACGATGAGTGTTTAATTGCAGGTTTAGAGTTAAATAAAAATGATTTTTGATTATCTACTCATGCAATTAAATCTACACGAAGTCAAACTGTTGCTTAAAACAACGAAGGTTTTTTAATAAAACATGTTTAACTACACTTTATAGTTGGAATGCAATTGGTTACAAAAAGATTCTTTGAAAGCTTTGAATTAAAAGCACACGATGATTTACATTAAAATCGGCACGAAGTGAACAAATTAAAAGTTCATACACTTCAAAAATTTTGATAAGAAAAGTTGTTTTGAGTAACCGGACTCTCTAAGTTACTGAATGCACTTTACATTGGTAAAATAGTTACAAGTTATGTTTCAAAAGCCACTGCTAAAGATCAAACTACCTCAATGGTAAACCTGGTACACAACCCAAAAGACAACTAAGCTCTACGATTTAAACCATTTTGATTATTTAGAAGAACCTGTGTTCAACATAAATACGAAAAAAGCCAGTTTTTAGGAAGGGGACCTTAAACCCTTAAGTTCAGGTAGTTCTAGGCCAGAAATGCCGATGGCGGTTAACTTATCCACAGTCATCTCAAAGTTAGAAGTTATGAACTATAAATTTAGAAATAATGTCCAAAAGAATACTTTCAAGAAAATTTAAACTAGTTACCAACGAACTGCTACCTTGCCCGGCATGGCAACCTGTGGACCCTGGGGGACATCTCCACTCCGACCGACGTAGCAATCTCTAGCCTTTGAGATCAGTGAGCAGTGCTAGCGATTTCACCCTCAGCTTTGTTTTATACCTACTGCCTGGCTGCAGGTAGGAGGGAAACCGCGGTCCTGTAGGAGAGCGACCCCCCCCCTCCCGGGGGGGGGGGGGGGAGGTAGCGGGATCGCTTGGGAGGAGGAGTGACTGACTCAACCCGGCCAGGCTGGCACCACCGGAAGTAGGCATGACAGCTCGGACGAGCAGGGTAGCTGAGCACTCTGAGTGGTGGGGAAATTGAATACTGACAGTGGATTGGAGGGGAATATTGGCAACAAGAAGAGCAAAGGGAATTGCCGACTTTTGTGAACTGAGAGGCCATAGGAACTGAGTTTTAAACTCGCAACGTGAATAGGCCTATAAATTAAAACTACGATATTAGGTATCGCAACTATTGAAGGATGGGGGGGGGGACGGAGTTTGCTATAAAAAACATTATTAAAGTTTAATAGAAGGATGGTTTCATATCTATTTCAAGTTTTAATAGTAGAAAAGGCTTTATATACAATTGGTTGAGGTTGCTATGGTCGGGGCTCTGAAATAAATACAAGATAAACACTTTTTAGAGAAAATGTCCGGTAAAAATAAAATAGTAAAAATAATGCCGTTTTGGACAAGGTAGAGTTTGTGGGAAGAAGTTACGTTAATAAATTGCTTTTATGAGCACTAAGTAAAGGATTAAATAAATAAACCAGCTAGTTAGTAGATGCTAAAACGCATTTTAGTTTACAACATTATTGCAGCTGCAAATAATGACAAGAGTGCAATCGACGTTTTCATAACAAACCAAAACTAGTATTGAAGTTCAAAATAAAAAAGCAGAGTGCGATTCCTCAGTACATATATGTGGTTCCTACAACAAACACTAAGCTGTTCGGCTTTATGCTTGAGAAAAAAATATAAATTACAAATGTACAAGATTTCTGTCTTGGAAAATGGCGATCGGCGATTGCGTGTGGTGCGCTCAGTTTGGAGCGTTTTTCAAATAGTTAATAATAGTTAATAGTTAATAATAGTTAATTGTAGAAGATGATTTTTAGACTTCTGTTTTCACAGAGATGAAGATAAAAGTCTGTGGCTATTAAGAAATGAAGACTGTGATAGTTTTGACCCATTTTCCTGGGAGTTACACAATTTAAAGTAGAAGGCTTAAAAAATAGGCCTATAGCGCTACTGAGCGCTAAGAAAAAAAAATTGGGTCCCCGAGTTTTTGATCTTTGGTGCCGGGTATCCTAACCAATCTGGATTTTTGGACAAATGCCTTTACAACATGAAAATTCTCACACTGAAGAGTATATAGGTATGACCAATAACTTAAAACATAAAATACAATACTGGGAGGTTTTATGGATAATAACCAGCAACCTTTTAACGACAGTGCTAACCTTTATCGCAGAGGGGTAGACAGACAGTTTTTTTATAAAGAAAACCGTTTCGTTTAAAACTTAAAGAAGGGCCAACCGGGAACAAGTTGCAACCCCTGTAGAATATTCCTAATGAATATTTAATTAGTGTCGTCACAATCTTTGTCAATATTCTCCCACAAATGGAGAAGTTGATAGTGACAAAAAAAGTAAAACATAGGCACTTAAAATTAAGGCGTGAAGTCCAAAACCGGAAAATAGCTGAAAGTTCCTTTTGGTGTGGTTGCACTTTCAATATACCACTTGACAACATTTAAAGATAAAAATTAATTTCCAGTCAATTTGTACTGAAAATGACGTGTTTTAACAATTAATGTTTAAACAAAATACCTGCTGAGAGTGTCAGCGTTCATTACACAACTATCCAGGTTTGTCCAACGAAGCAGTTTAAAGTTTGCAGACTTTAAAAACAATAAAACACGATTTGTGGTGTTTAGGTTAGGTGTTCATAGTTGTAGCCACTTTTGTAGCGGCGCACAATTACTATAGTTTAAAAAAACTTGAAAGGGAAACTAGTTTGTTAGGTTTCCGGTTTTTAGTGTAGAAAAAAACTCAACTTGATAATTGATTGTTGAAAACAGATTGTTACGCACAATTTCAGAGTAGAAGCCGTTATGGAATTTTCAAAACTCAACTTGTAGAAAATTTACACACTACTAGGGTTAAACTGGGTGGCTTGCACCAGTTTGCACAAAAAACCTTTTTTTTAGGGGAAAAAAAACTACTAAGTTTTAGTTGTTTAGTTTGGAGATCATTTAAAGGTTTTACTTACTCCCTACTGGTAAAATTACATTTTAACTTTCGGTTAGGTTAGCATTACAACCTTCGTTTCAACTAAAAAACAATTATTTAGTTTAAAGAGTCATAATTGTGGTGATCAAGCACAAAAATTTCGTCTTTTTATCCAAGATAAAAGTTTAACAACAAAACATCGGGTCCTAATGTAAAAAAGATCAGAAAAAAAACTGCATTTGTTTTCACTACTGGCATACCGATTTAATTTTATTTAAAATCAGCCTAGCTGTTTATACTAACTTTTAGGTTAGGGTACGGTTTTGCTTCATGCAACAAGCCAAATTGAGAAGCTGGTTTCGTTTGTTTTTGGCCAACTAGACATGAACACACTGTGGCTCACATCATTATCTGAGAAACTGCGTTTCAGTTTACTTCTTGGAAGTGTTTTGTCCTCATGGCGACGCTGTAGCCAATCGAGGATCGTTGGGGCGTGGACGGTTTCCACTTGATGCTGTGGTACCTGGCGCTGGCCAGAGGAACTTTTAATGAGATCCCTCCGATGCGACCGAAGGATGATTGGTTGCCGCTCGTTAGGCGTCCGAGAGTTTGGCGACGCTTGGGACTTGACCACTCCCGTGGGGCTGGGCGGGGTCTGTTTACGTGAGCGCTTTTTTGACTGACGTGCTCGGAGGGCTGACACATTCGCAGCGTTGGGGCCAGAAACTTGAGGCTGGTTGGCAGTACGTTTAAGCGTTTGATTTAATAAATCAATCCCCGGTATTCCAAGAACTATATCAAAAATAGGCTGAGACGCCTTAGACACGCAAGCGACCGTTTTTAACACTGCTCCGTTCGTTAATTTTAAACATAGGTTACCTGTTCTAACACCACTATGTCGTTGCTTAGAATAGTGTGACACTTACTTTTTTGCTTCAGGCGTGGCCAAGTTTGGCACTGACGATTTAAACTGAGCTCCCGGAATCGCACAAAACTTTTATGTTACGTTTTCCTACGCTAGCATCTATAGTGCTGGATTTTAAAATAGTTAGGACATCTTTCCCCACGAGAAAGCATGCATTAGCGGATGCCGAAGCTTTGTTAAGATTGCGGAGGTGCGAGGCCGAGCCGCATTCGTAACACGTTCTAACATTGTTAGGTTTAACACTGTCAATTTTATCAGCATTAGCATCAGAGCTAGTTACGCTGTCACTATTATTAGTCCCAACTGGGTTAGCTAATACGTTAAGAGTTTGTTTGTTTTGCTTAGACGACTGAGCACTAGCGGGTGCCTTCCCTGTTTTAAGAGCCATGTCGGCAGAAATTTGTTTATTTCTGGTTGTGAACTCGTCAGAGAGTTTGGCTGCTTCTTGTACCATCCCAGATCTAATCTGGTCCGGCAACCACTTGCGCAGTGCAATAGGACACGATTTGGTGAATTGCTCAAGTAGGATTAAATTAGCCAACTTGTCATAGCTGTTATTTACTTTAGCTAACGATACCCATCTGGAAAATAGGGTTTCTAACTCAAACGCATGTTCGTGGAACAATTGTTCTGGTTCACGTTCAAGGGAACGAAACTGGGCTTGGACCGACTCTTTAGTTTGAACAAACCTTTCTAGTAACTTGTTTTTAACTAGGTCATAATCGTGCATCTCTAAAACTGACATTTGATCACGTACTTTAATCAAAATTTCTCCTAGGAGAGTTTGGAGTCCGACGACCCATTCCGTTTTATCTATACGCTGGGTTTCCATAGTCTTTTCAAAGATTTTTAAAATGCTATTGATTTCCGATTTGGAAGTCCACTTATTTACACGTCTGACAGCGTCAGCAATTTTACCCGGTTTATTTACCGTGACACTGGGAGTAGGAGTTACGGTACCACTACTGTTACCTGAACTACTATTAAGATTTGCAGCCGTTAGCCTTGCTAGTTCGATCTGCTTGTCTAATTTTAATAATTCACGTGCACTAGCGCGTTCGCTAATTTGTGCTTCTTGCTCCTTTAATAGAGCGTCTCTATCCCTGATTTGGGCCTCTTGGTCCCGTAATGCTAATTCGTGAGCCATGCTTTTGTCTGCAGTGGCTAATTCGACGACTTTTAACCGTAATTCTTCGGTTTAAGCGCGAGCTCTTGCTCTTTGGCTGCTTGTTCTTTTTGTGTAGAACAGTAGCCTCTCTTTTCTATAGCCGGGGCTAGTTCGTCAGAGAGGTCATCTACGAAAATTTTTTCTTCCTCGACGGCATTTTTCAAAATAGTCACGGATTCGTGTCTAGTTTCACTAACGGTAAGGCCTAATTTCAAACAGGCCTTTTTGAGGTCTTTATACTGAATGCCCTTAACGACATTTTCAAAATCATCCATGTTGGACATTTTTAACTTTAAGCTTCAAAATAGAATTCTTATAAATGAAACTTCCACATTAAAATGCAGCCGCAAATTAATTTACTTTAAATTGAGCAGAGCGAGTTACTAAAAACACTTCTCTCCCAACTACCGTAACTTTTAGCAAGAAATACACTTATTTTAAACCCCTAGCACTCAGGTGTATAAACAATTAAAATACCTAAAAGGCTCTTAACTATAACACTCGGCTTGGCGGCCTTAAGCATATCCTATGCAAACTTACCCCGTACACAATCACTGTGCGGTCAGTCAAGTCCAATCCAAACTTCCTACCTGACGAATGAATAGGCTTGCACACTTCTACTGTAGAACGTCTCGTGTTGAGGTCTACTCCACTGGAACGATGGTTGGCGTTGTCCAAGGTCCACTGAATACAGCTACGGAGCCTCACATCCGAGGTCGGCTGAGTCCTTCTTGTAGCGGTCGGTCCACGGCTTGTTTTCCAAGTCGGGGGGGGGGGGGCTGCTGCTATTCTTGCTTCCTGGCTCCGGAACTGGCTTTGTTGCTGGAGCTGATGGTTTTCACTGTTGTTGTCGTCAGTGCTGACACCTCGGGTTGCATTGATTTTAACTGCAATGCTGACATCTACTTCTTGTGACTATAATGTCGGAGTCACGGACATCTTGTTGAAGAATTGTTCAACACAAATGGCATAGTAGCATAGTAGGGGGGAAACGCTTGTAGGAACAACACCTGTTCATCCCACCGCTGCCACCATTTGTAACGGCGGATGCTAGGACGGAGTAGGTGCTTATAACATCGCCGGTCGCATGGTGTAACTGCACAACTGCTACTGTCCCGGTGTAGGGAATGGAGCATTGAAGTCCTAATCTAAGACCTAACTAGTGATTAAATAGCGGGTAACGCTGCCACCAAAGTGGGAAAAGGCTAGCTAAGTTATATTTGAAGAAAATTGTCTTAAATACTAACTTCCAGCAATCAACGAACTATTAAACCAACGGGCGTTTAAAACTCCTGGTGTTATTCTTAAACAAAGATGATAAAAGGATCGCACTTTACATTTGGCAAATTTACAACTTAGTTTAGGTTATAAATATTACGGGAATTTACATTAAATTCGTACTAGAACAAGAATTATGTTCACAAACAATTTCAAATAAAAACAATGATTTTAGGCAACGGGGATTTCGCAAAAGAGCCCTCTAAATTACGAACAGTCTCGACTGTGTAGTAATAGTAGACCTTAACCTACAGTTATGTTTCAAAAGGGAACACCCAAAAGATCAAACCGTACCCATCAGAATATCACGTTAGAAAAGGGATGTACACTCCATGAAGTACTACGCTTCTGCAAATCTAACTGACCCGACGGCCTTTGTTTACATTATGTTAGAATAATGAAACGGTGAAACGAAAGCTGGTTTTTAGGAAGGGACCGTGAACCCCTATGTTATGGTAGTTAACGTCCGAAAATGCCGTTTGGCTTAACGCACCATAAGTTACCTTCAAAGCTACGAGGTTTAGATTTAAATTAAACTATAAATTTTGACGTGCAAGTCCAAAAAATAAACTTTTAAGTTAACTAAGTTTCATACGAACCAACTACCTTTGCCCGGCATGGCAACAATCGGACTGCGGCATCTCCACTACCGACCGGCGTAGCGACCTCTACCTGAGCTGTGAATCCTGAGAATCCTGAGCTGTGCTAACGAAATTCTTCTGGGTCTGTGTTTATGTGCCTTCTGCCTGGCCGGCAGGTAGAGGGAAGGTGCGGTCCTGTAGGAGAGCGACGGAGGGGGTGAGTGGGGTAGAGGAGGACTCTTGGAGGAGGAGAGACTGACCAAAACCGGCCGAGCTGTCACTACCGGAAGTGGGCATGACGGCGCGGACGGCCAGGGTAGCTGAGCGCTCTGAGTGGAGGGGAAATTGAATGCAGTGTTTTGGTTGGACGGGAATTGGTGAGGCTGCACTGACAAAGGGAATTGCCGACTTGGGAGCGTTAGAGGCCTGGCTTGGAAGTGCAAGTGAGTTTTAAACTCATAACAACGTGAATTTAGGACTATAAAAATAAACTACGATATTAGGTATCGCAACTATTGAAGGAGGGGGGGGGGAACGAAGTGTATTGCTCAGAATAAACATTTGACTTTGGGAAACTGATTGATATTAACGAGGCATGTTTTTAACTGCAGGAAAACTAGTTTGTTTACGTTTTTAGAGGTTTGCTACGGTTGGAGTTTGGATGGAGATGCTATAAAAAATAGACATAAAAATTATACACTGGGTGTGTAAAAATAAACAAACATAAAAGTTTGAGCGCCGGTAGGCAGGGGCGTAGCAAAGGACATTTTGTTGGGGGGGCAGAGTGGCAAAATTTACCGACTTTTCATTCAAAATTTGCTTAAGTTTGCCGACTCACCCACTCCAGCTGGGGGGTCTGCGGGAGCGCTGAGATCTCCCCCAGTGGGGTCCGGGGCAATACCCTGGATGCTGACGGATTTTTAGATATTCTAAGACCTTTGTTGGCATCAAACAATATGTTTTAGACATTTCTATAGGCTCCACAAAAGTGAAAGAAAATATATGAACCGTAGGAAAAGAGCTTTTTTTAAAAACAAAAAAAAAACTAATATCCATGCCCTGACTAAGGGCGAATACAGAAAGTTGGCCTGAGAGGGGGGCGATATACCAAAAAAATCAAAGGAATTTTTTTTTTGCTATGGCCGTGTAGACTTTTGAACAGGGATACCACCCCTCCCACCCTCACCCACCCAACACACACATAAACTTACACTATCCCTTATTTTCGGCCCAAGTGAAGTCTCATGAAGGTCATAGGAAAAATGGCAGGTGCTCCAAAGGGTCAAAAGGTTTTAGCGAGCGTTAACCACACCCGATCTTCTGCCCGACGCAGCCCTGCTTGGCTGTAACAATACTTTGAAGGAAACTACATTCTGTAGAAAATCTTCAACCAGTTTGCGTAGTAGAAAGGTACACATAAAAGCAAAGTGGAGTGATATGAAGGAATATTAGACTAACGAGGGACTGATTTTTGCACGGCAGGAAGCACCTTGCATGTGCCTTTCTCAATAAAAGGTAACACACGATCACATGTTCGTTTCATTAAAGAAGTTACTTACTAAATACAGTGCTTTTTCTATGTGTTTCGGCTAGTTCTTTTAGTGAATTACTTTTTTCTTCTATTTCTGCACATTTTGTTTTAACTGTTCCTTTCTCTTGTGTGTGTGTGTGTGTGTGTGTGTGTGGGGGGGGGGGGGTGTGGACCTAACGGTGTCTTTAAAAGACCGCTGGATCCTGCATATATGACCTACTGCTATTTTTTTAAGTATGAAAAGGTAGTGATTTATTTAAAAAACAGGACCTTGTTTCTTTTCTGTAGTCTAGCACCAATCAGTCTTTTTTGTTCATTCCAACCTTTATATTATTACGACCATTTTCAACTAAACAGCACGCAGAGAAGAAATTTTACTGTTTTCGAATATCACGATATAACTCAAGAATAATTTACTGTAAGTCGGCATTCCATGAAAGCTGGTTCTTTTAGCAGCAATGTAGAGCTATGAATATAAATTTGGTATTTTAACCAAGCCTATCGTTGAGATAGTTCTCCGTATGTGACGCGAGCAAACTGTAGAAACCTTATTTTGCAGTATTCAACAAACAATCTTAA
>JAHWFP010057244.1:2635-20456 GCA_023313725.1 Lithobius niger
TGGGGGGGGGGGGGGGCCTGACCATGGCCAGTCACTGACGTGGAGGTCTTTTACCTCTTCCCCGGAACGATCCTCGGCCACGCTGGTAACTCTCTGGTCCTTTCCCGCGTGACAAGGAGGGGGGATGGTCACGAAAGGGCGAACGATCCTTTGACTTGTCCGCTGGCTTTTTGCTGCTACTCTTTCCCCCATATGGATCATTCCAATGTCCGGATGCTGGGTGTTGGATCTTTGCATACATAGGCTTGCTTCGATAGCTTCCATGGTTCGTGCTGACCAATGTTTGGGCAGGTCGAACCTTTTCTTTGAGTTCTGGGGCCAATACAAGTAACTGTCCATTAAGCAAGTCTCCAGAACCCTGAACTGGCAAAAGTCTCAACTTGCCCACTACATCCGCGGGGAACCCAGTTGCAGATTCGAGGAAACACATTGTTCATGAGTAGACGGCATTGCCAACTTAAACTATCTTTGTGGCATGAAGACGCTCGCTTAAGAAAATGCATACATTCCCTAATTATTTTATTTTCCATGAGCTCCGGGTTGACCAATGCCATCGCCTTCAAAGCTGGAGTTGATGCCGAGTAATAAGCTCTACTTGAGAGCTTGCTCTCAACATGACCTCGTCCTCTTCAATTGCTGAGTAGGAGTTTAAATGAACGAGGGGTGTCTTGAGAACCGAATCCAACTCGATACTACACAGTTCAGTTACGTATTCGGCTTCCTTGTAGGTCCGAAACCCTTCTTATTCGGGGCGCCTTTTCCGACCGATTTGAAAAACATATGTGTATGAATCAGTATTTGCAGGTAGTAAGAAACATGTGTGTCTTCTTCGGATCATGCGGTGGCAGAGGCTTAGAACATGACAGGTGTGCAACAGACCCAAGTTTTGAACCATAATCCCCTGCACATGCCGCTAACAATGCCCTGGTTCCAAGGCAAACGGCGCGGGGGGGGGGGGATGAAAAATTGGGCATAGTGGCACCGTGCGACCGCATATAGCGGCCAATTCCCCAAAGGGGCATATTTTCACCCCCCACTCAGCCTACGGACCCAAGGAAGAGAAGATAGTCGAAGGCAAAAAAAAATAGGGGGGGGGGGAACCTTCCTAAAGCCCCATTTTACTAACCTCATACCACTGGCAACAAGAACGATGTTTGTACAGGTGACACGATGGCGACACGACACGACACGATGGCGACATGACGCGACACCATGGCGACATGACACGACACGATGGCGACACGACACGACACGATGGCGACACACACGACACGATGGCGACACGACCCGACACTTTTGACGCGAGGGTGTGTCCCATGCCAACCTACAGTCCGGCGACAGACGCATACATCTTGGTCTCAATCCCATGACCTACACCTTTTCCCGGTGATTTACGGCTGGGAAGAGAAAACCATTCACTAGTGTTTTCGTTCCTATTACCTACTCCTTTTCTCGGAGATTTACGGCAGGGACGATATAGCTATTTACCAGCGTTCTCGTTCCTACGACCTACACCTTTTCTCGGTGATTTACGGCTGGGAAGAGATAGCTATTTACTAGTGCTATCGTTCCTATAACCTACTCCTTTTCTCGGAGATTTACGGCAGGAACGATACAGGTGGTTTTTTTTTTTTTTTTTTTTTTTTTTTTTTTAAATGGTACTCTTTTAAAAATTAAACGCTCACGCTCTTCTGGTGTTTGACGCCATAAACAAACTCATTATGTCCAGTAGTTTCGTAAATTTGTCCTCACTGGACTTTACTACTCCTACAGTTTTGCGTGATTTTTCGCTGAAGTGCTCATACGAACCGCTATTTCCCACACCGGGAGCGGCCATTTGAGTACTGTCATTTCCTGACCCGCGAGTGGACGCCCTAGAAGATTTTCCTTTCTTCGCCGAGCTCTTCACTACCGCCGCCGGACTTGATCTAGACGCAGTCTTAACATCTCCGACACGTGGCGCCTCCTGACGGCACGGCGCCTGCATAGCTGGCGACTGCATCGCAGACACGACTTGATGTCCGTCACAACAGACACATCGGTTCCTAATATCCAATGATTTTTCTTCTTCTTTGGCTAACAATGGTTGCAACATGTGAAGCATATCAGCCATTAGGGCGCCGAACTTTTTTTTTTTTTTTTCGTAATTCGTTGCTCCACACAAGTGGCTTTCGCATCAAAAATTACGTTGGCTGTGGTCTGCATCAACGCCAGCAACTCTTCATTTGAGAACGGCACCTGTCCTACTCCATCATCAAACAACTTTGCATCATCCCACACCACCACACTTTCGTGAACTTCAGCAAAGTCATTTTCGTTTGTTGACGCCATCTTATTTTCTCCCTCCGGTTGACAAGCTGCAGCCGTTTCGTCATCAACCAAACCTGCCGTTGCTGCCCTGGCCCTTTGATCTGCTTTCTGATCCGATTTCTTTCACGTATGCAAAATGTCCTTCATAGTTGAACGATGATGCAAATCGCACAGTTCACATACTTTGGTGACGAAGTTGCAGGGCCTGCACTCACGGCAAAGAGGGTGAAAATCTCTTGACTGTTTCTTGCAGCTACACGCATCAAATTGAGTCTCCCACGTAATAGATCGTTTGATTCTTCTATCGTGGTCATAATTCTGCCCAGAAAAGTTGATAACTTTGCTTCCAAACAAGAAAACAAATGCAGCGATGCCAAACACGTCCTACCCTAACAACGTGTTCAAAATGTGATGAGGGGAACAAACAAGATGGCGGCCTCCTAGTTAGGAGTAGCAGCGCCCCTGGCGGGAGAGGAGAGAAAGTTTGGATACAAGCTAAAAAAAGGGAGTTTTTTAGTTGATAAATGAGCAGTGATAGCGTAAAATGATGATTTTAAGCATAATTACTGAAGTAAGTATTTGCAGGTAGTAAGAAACTGACTATTCATACTACATTAAGTTAAATGGTCTGAATTTTTAAAATAAATTTATTTAAAATCCACTCACCTCTTTCTCGTCTTTTAGTTCTTTGGTCGTTTTGCCTAATTTTGTTGTCATCTAAAACATGCAAATACTGGTAATTATTTCCAGTCGCACATGTTGCACGATACAAAAAAGATGCAGTGGCAATCCAACCCACTGGTAACTTTTTAAAAAAATTTCAGTGGAAAGCAACTTCACGCAAATTTGTTATTTAATGTTTCAAAGGCATCTAGAAGCATGATAGCACTTCACCTACCAAGTTCAATTGTTTGACTTTCAATTGTGGCCAATTAAGCATACACATCAGTGTTTGCGCAAAAGCGAACAAAAACTTCTTTGAATGTTAAACCATCGTTCCTGGTGTTTAATATTAATACTGATGCATCACACAGCTTGGAAAATTATACGGACAAAAGAAAATCTTGTTTTAGAACTTTTAGTGCTGTGGGCACTGGATCCAGGCTTACTAGTTACTTAATATTAGTTAATTAAGCTCAGATAAATAATTTATACGACTGAGCTGGTTGAAATTGGGAATTGATCCTCCTTTGACTACAGCAGGTCACGTTTATGGTTTGACTTACCGCACAGATTGAAATCACTTTTAATACAATTTTTGTGAAATTAACCTTGAGTACTACTGGGCCAATAAGCAGCTGTTGCTTCCGCCCTAGAGCTGAATTATCGGCCCTGCTGTTTGTTGAAAGCTGGCAGGTCATTGGCTGGTTGCGGCAGTATAAATTTAAAGATAACCATTTAAATAGTTTTTTTTTTTAATTAGAAGCATTTTTTACCTGCTTATTTTTTGAAACTACTCAAAGTAGTTACAGAGATGATGATTCTACCAGAGAACTTGTGCTAGCACGGGAATCTAAGTTCTCTGAGTAGAATCCGATGAAAAAATGTTACTTTAGGGATCCTTCACTGCCGTACGGCAATTTGTAAAACCTGTCAATTACGTCATTTCCTCCCTAAAAATGCATGCAAATTTGCATCACTTCCGCTCTTACCACCTCTCCACTTCCACCCTTCCCCCTACTCCTCACTCATTTTCGCCTGCGGCCCCCACAGCCAGAGATTATGAGCAGGGAGGCAGGCAGGAACTTAAGCTAACACAGTTTCGTCGGATTCTACTTGGAGAACTTCAATTCTCCTACGAGAATAAGTTCTCTGGTAGAATCATCATTTCTCCTTCACATAATCCTCCTATGTTACTTTTGGGATAGATTAGTAGACGTTGAAAAACGGACCATCTTACTTTGAATGTTCGAAAAATTCACGAAGACAATTTCACGCCCAAATTCAAAAACCTCAAACCCATTCGTCAAAAATTTGCAGATTCGCATATTCGGGTTTGATGTTTTTGAATTTGAGCGTGAAATCGTCTTCGTGAATTAGTAGACGTGCTAACCAACACTGGAATCTTACTTTGAAGTCCCTCGTCGACAGCAACACAACGTCTCGAAGCCTTCTTTGGGTGCCCCTACACACTACCCAGGGGCTCCCAGGAATCCTCAGCGGGTCGCCCCTCGTATGGGTTCCACAGCAAGTCCACTCGTCTTGGTAGGGCAAACGTACCCACGCCTGTCAGGCCCTGCAGCAGCACGTACGAGGGCGTAGCCGTCCAAGCCGGGGTCACCAGAATCGCCCTCTCGACCCCATCCTCCAAAATCTTGTGCATGCATTGTTCGGGCAGCGGACAGGGTGGAAAGAGATACGGGAACAGTCCTGACCAGGAACCGCTGAAAGCGTCCACTCTCTCAGCCCCAGGGCACTTGCCACACGAAACAAAACACTGTAGCTGGGCTGTCGCGGGAGAGGCAAACATGTCTACGTCGGCCACACCGAACCTCACACACAGGTCCTTGAACCCTTCCTCACACAGTTTGAAGTCGAACCTGTCCCGGAACTCCCTAGATAACCCGTCTGCCGTGGTGTTGCACACTCCTGGGATGAACACTGCTTCCAACCTACATTCCAACTCCTGATGTAAATGCCAGAGTTCTCTCACCAGCCGAGTTAGGGATGACGACATCGAGGCCCCTTCATTATTGATGTAGGCCACCCTATCCGAGAAGGTTCGCACTTGCTAGCCGCGCAACCGCTTCCGGAACGTCTGGACTTGCATGAGCCAGGAGCTCCCTTAAGTTGATGTGTAAAGCCGATTCTGCCACCACCACCGGCCCTGGGCCGCCAGGTCCCCCACCGATGCACCCCAACCTATGTCAGATGCAATATCAACGTAGGCGACCACTCCCGGCAGATTGCCGGCTGTTCCAAAATCTGCAACCACCACTGCAGGTCGCCCCTCGACCCACATGAAAATTGACCTGCTGAACACCCTCGTCGCGACCACCGCAACAGGTCTCCCTGCCAGAACCTCATGTGAATCCAGGCCCCTGGTACCGCGCACCACGCACTCGCACACCCCGAGCAGTCGGCGCACCGGACACACCGAAATCTCGTCTTGGCTCATCAGGCACTGCACCAGCTTCAACAAACCTTGCTGTTTACGTTGTGGCAACATCAATTGTCAGTGCACGAGATCAATTTCCATTCCCAGGAATTCCAAGCACTGTGTGGGTTGTAACAGACTTTTTGCAGTATTTGGGGACAATTCTAGATACGTCAGCGTGGCCAGTGCGCGACCCACGTCCCGACGCAGCTTATCCTGCAAACGGCCCAACATGCCGAAATCATCGAGATATGTAAACACTAGTACTTCCTGGATGCACAAGAAACAACGCACAACTCGAATTAAACCCATGAATATGCCGGGGCCGATGCAAGGCCAAACGGTAAAACCTTAAATTGGTACAGAACATCTTTCCATCTGAACATCAAATATCGTCTAGCGCTTGGCGCCACTGGAACTGCATAATATACCTGTGACAGGTCTAGTTTGGCCATCCACCAGTTTCGACATAGATTTCGGACAACTACGGGCAGCGTGTCCAACACACAAATCTACACCAGCACATATTCGTTTAGCTTTTTCAAGTTCAAGATAATGCGCAACGCGCCATCATGTCACCACCGGAAAAATCGGGGAGACAAAGCCAATCGATCCAGCCGGAATCACTTCCATCACGCCCTGTTTCAAGATTTCGCACAATTTAGCATCAACGTCTGATTTTGCCGGAGCCGGCCAAACTCTTGCTACTGGTGGTGACTGACTTAGGCCTAACACCAGGCCGTTTATTGTCCACAGTGCTCATGCCGACGCACCAACGGCCGCCCATTCTCGGTCTCTCCCAGCCAAACTGCTCGCATGCCGAGTTTCACTACTTAGGCCTTGGTTTCTGCCCCGTCCGATAGACATTTTAAGTATTATCAGCTCTCCAACAATCAACAGGTCACCGTCACGATCCCCGCCTCGCGAAGTCTGTTCGCGGAAGTTTTCCTACCTTCGTGACATCACCAGTTTTCCACTCACCACCACGTGGCAACCACACTTCCCGGGTCCTTATTCGCCCTTATCGGCGTTCTCCAAGGCAACCCGAGTATTATCCCCGTAGCCTGTACGGTATAATACTCTTCACAACGTTCGGAAAAGTCCAATTCCGTCACACAGTACTCACCAACATCTGCACGCCACATGCGCCGTCATCTTTGTCACCCACTAGAAGAAACCTACTCTCCAACCGAGCCTAGTACCTCGCTAGTTGTCCACAAGCCAGTAAGATAACGCCAACTGTAGCCTCCGCTAGCCCTGTACGACAGGTAACTTCTCAACACCAATGACGCTCCTCACGCAGCCGTCGACCAACCATGCCAGCGGCAAGAAAAAGCGTGACGAGTACGGGGTAGGGCGGAAGTGGAGAGATGGTAGGAGCAGAAGTGACGCGAATTTGCATGCATTTCCAGGGAGGAAATGACACAATTGACAAGTTTTACAAAGTGCAGTAAGGCAGGGAAGGATCCCAAAAGTAACACAGTGAGGAGGATTATATGACAGAGAAATATCAATTTTTAGGACAACCATGACGCATGGCTGTTTTCCCCCAGAAATATTTAGGTAGGCCTGGAGTTCCATTTTCCACTCGGCCAGTAGTTCACACAGGGTTAACAAACAAGCCATCTTAACAACTGTCTCCATTGTACAAAACTGACGAATCACATTGCACAAAATTGTTAGCAACATTGCAGAAGCCAAACTGAAACTAATACGGTGAATACAACTGATGCTTCATTTATTGTTAGTTTGTTTATTTGTTTGTTGTTGCATTTTAATTGCAACTATCGTGGGCTTAAACACATAAAAATACAGGCAAACTTAATTTCGTACAAAATTCACAACCGATAACGATTCCATGAAAACCAGAGAACCGCCATAATAAGCGATACACTAAAACCCAATTACGGTAAAGGAAACCACCAAGTTTTCGCTATCGAAAGTTGCAGTTGCATGCCCGAGGGCAATTAGCATTGCGAGATTGGAACGGGGATGGCCGGTTATGCAGAAGATTGCTGCTCCACACGCCGGCATACCCCACTCATCGCCCGTCGGGTTGTTCCACCGCACCAGCTTTCCACCTAGAGCCCGAATTACATCCAGCAAGTTTCTCGTCCCAACCCAAATCACTTAATCGTGGCCGAAGACGTGGTGGTTGTTAGTTAATAAGAATAAGTGACCGTGATTTGAACCACAAACTTGGTGGCAGCTTTCGGGGCCCTGATATCACTACATCTATGGTGAAATCTTTGTGGATGCTCTTGTTCTAATGGGGGTTTTGGTATGATTAAAAGTTGCTAAAAACAAGAAGCTGCGTTACAGTACGCCAATGGACTAGAGTAACCTACCTCTTGTCTAGAAATCTTTTGCCGTATCTCTCGGACATATTTTTAAATTCAGATTTCCCTCCTCCACCCAACAACATTCCTGGATACTCCACTCACACAAAATGATAAACAGCTATTACAGTGAAACCTCTTTATAACGATAGTTCATGGGAGTTTGGAAACCGAATGTTATATCAGGTTTATCGTTATAAATAATCAGTTTTCCATGTACTGTTGCTTGAAGAACCTCGAAAACAGTTTTGTTATAACAGGTTCATTGTTCTAAAACGTAGTTATAAAGGGGTTTAACTGTATTATCATTACCGTCTGAAATTTCTTGTCTAAGTTGGACTTGTCTTGTGTGACAACTTGTAGTTGTTCTTGAAGTTTTTTGCATTCATCAAATGCTTGCCTTGCTCGCTCCTTCAGTTCTTCAACCTACGATTAACGGGGAACAAAACATTAGCATAAAACATAAAAAAAAAAAAAAGGCATGGTCATAAATTCGCCACACAAGCAGGGGCAGGTTTAGCATAGTGCAGCTGGGGCAGCTTCCCCCCTCTTCTTGCTAAAAAAATAGCCAACTTTGTATTGCGGTTTTATGATTCGAACTCTGGCATAAATCAACTAGGGAAGGAAAAAAAGTGAGCATAAACTGTGCGGTTAGTTTAAATTACTGGTTTTAAAATGTTTCAAATGTGAAACAAAGTATATTGTTGTAAGACCATACAAATGTGCAAAAACTGCACTCCAGAAGTCAGAAAAGGAGCAGACATGGATAAAAGCATTAGAAATCTCGCTGAGGATGCCAGCCTTACAGGCATGCCCCACGATACCTGTTTACCGCAGTCCAGCACCACCCACCAGAAGATCCTGGATCCGCCCTTGTACACATATTCTCGCTGCATCATCACACACACAACAATAAATTGGCCACATTGGGTATTACATGTCTGGAATCTTCCCCAACAAAAACTGGCCACGGACAAACTTGCACGAGTAAAGGCAAGACAATAGTGGAAATACAAAAATCGTACACTAAAATAGCTCAGATTCAGTAAGCCTTTATTGAGATGTTATAGATTCGAACTAACTGTAATGACACCGCCTTGTGCTTTGCATAACGGTGTACATTGTCACGTGCTGCGGTGCACAGATTTTCGGACATAATGAATTGAGTTGACAGAGAGCCGATGACTAATTTGAAATGATGATTTAATTAAGATTGGAACTGCAGCAAGCCGAATTCATGCCTTCAGCATGAGCCATGGCCATGCGACTCTCTATTGTCTCCATGAGAAGTGGCCGTGGGGGTTCTACAGAGAGACGGATTCCAGCTGCAGGCAAAGCAAGAGGGCCAAGGAAGAGTCATGGTAACGGCCTCACGGAGGGCAACCATGGCAAGCTCTCCCATCCCCTGAAATGACTGCGCCAGTATGTTGCAAAAAGATTTTGGATAACAACTTGAACTTATAAAGCAGAAAATTCAAACAAGATTGATAACAAATTTCAAAGCACAATACACTCGGGTTGTAAATTACAGATTAATTGGCTAAACATTTAGCATAGGGTTAAAACAAAAGTGATTAACGATTAATCCCCATCCCCCAAATAATTTTTTTTTTTAAAGTTTCATACTTTCGAGTCCACTCCATTTTTATTGTTCCGTCCGAAAACTCACTTCGGGTGATGTCACTTGAGGCTGTGCTCCGATGCATTCAAAGGTATCGTTACACGAAAGAACCAATCGGAGGTCGCAATACTAAAGGAGTTTCAAAACACACATCGAAAACCAAGCAGTTTATGCGTGGAATAAAGGCAGTGAAGTTGAGGACATCATTCCTCGCAGACAAGGAAACTGGGACTCCTAGCTTTCGAACGCTACCAAGAAAGCAGCAATTTTTACTGAAACTTGGGTTTTATATATTAAATTGTGTTGTCTCGGTTTATAAATTGCTGCAGCTTGGAAAATAACGATAACAGTGTGAAACATAATTAACGCCACAAATACGAATCTCTTCTTCCTAGTTTTACAGTAAATCAGACATCTAGAAGGTCAAAGCAATATTGAGTATGGATTTGCTATGTGATAGGTTGTGTTCAGAATGCTTTCAAAAATTATTTTCAAAAATAATATTTACCAATATTTTAAATAATGCCAACTTTACCGATACCAACTATACTGATCACATACCAATACCGAACAGGATATCCAAAATTGTATCCCCAATTTTTCATTAAAGGTGTAGTTTTCTGCAAAGTCCAATAATTACATAAATAAAATTTTTTTTAAATAGTAACCCACAGTTAAAACATAGCTAGGTAGAGAAAACATACTCAGTGATTTCCTGAGCAAAACGCAGCGAACCGCATGTCGTAATTTCGAACGATTCCAAAGTCTATCTATTCCGGATAGATATATTTCTGTGAAAGTTGCCGAACCCGATACCGCAAATATTGGCAGCCAGAGGTTCGGTTTGTATTAAACGAAAATTACTAAACGTTTAATCGTCAAGAAGAAGATTATCGTTTAAACGATTAATCGGCACAATCCTACAATACACCAATTGGTTTGCACATTCCAAGTGTGAGCCATCTGACATATCTTGAGAGATACGATGCAGAATTGAAAACCAAGAGAGAAAGAGCCAATGGAATTGAACGCTGCCATGCTCAACTCCGTTCAACCAGCTTTTCTGGCGCCGGGCGAAGACTCATCAGCCCACGAAGCAGAAGGGGCACAACAATTCACTTCCTCCAAATGCAATACTCCAAAGACTGCCCTTCCTATGAAACGTTTAGCTCTACAAGTCAGAATTGTAAGCACTCCATTGGCCACCGTCACCACTGTAAAGGTTTGTGCGTTACACGTCAATAGTGTCCGACCATTCAGTCGCACTTCTCAAAGAAAGGCATTGGTACTTCCCTAAGCAACCATACATCGTCATCCTTCCAGGGTAGCTGTGGTTTGGGGTTCTTATTGGCCTAGCTGTCCTCGTTAAATCCTTCTGAAGCTTGAACGTCACTGGTGTTGGCCTCAGGACCTGCGGCACTGTTCACGTCTTCCTGACCACTTGCTTCTTCCTGCCTTTCAAATTCCCACGGTGGCTCTTCTACCTCCGGATCCTGAACTTCCTCGGCGACATCTTTTTTTTGTCGGTGCTATACAGAGCCATTGTATAATGGTGGAATTAGGATTTCACATCGGCAATATTTATCGTCTTGACGTCAGACGCATGGTTAGCGGCAATGAATTGATACGTTATTGGGGATTTCTTCCATAAGACTCCATACGGAGCCTTGCGATTGGCAGCTAGTTTCGCCGTGAATCCGGCTTGAGCGTTTGATCTCGTTCTCGGGTGGGTTTTGCTTTTCACAAGCAGATGTTCTTTGACTTTCAACAATCTATGCTTATTGCCAAAAGCACGTTCAGAGTTTCTGTTTGTTTCTGTCAGACGGACGCGAACTAGGTCATGCGTTTTCTCCAAGTCTTCATAGTTCTGTTCCATGTATTCCTGAACTGTTCGGTTTCAGTGAGTTGCAGGCAAACTCAGAATCTTTAGGGGATTCCTCATATCTCTCGCATGCCAAAGATAGAATGGTTTGTTACCCATGTTGGCATGTGGCGAGATCTTCATGGTGTATTTTAATGAGGGTAGAAATGGACTGAAACGGTTTTGGTTTTCCTGAGTAAACGCTTTACGTCAGGCCTTCATGGTTCGGTTCACACGCGCGTTTGTAGTCGATGATAGGCCATAGTTCTGTTGTGATGAACCTCTAACACTCATACGTGCAGCATCGCTTCGAACATCTTGCCTACAAAGGACACTACTCCATTGTCTGAAACCATGTAGCCTGGCAGTCCACTGTCAGCCACCACAGAAATTACGTCGTTGCCGTTTTCGCAGTGGTGAATCTTGTAGGTACAAGCCACAGGCTCTCCTTTACTCCCGTACGATTTTCACAGTTGTGCTGTTACGTCTCCTTTGTGATTGTAGAGGGAACAATGAAGCAGGGTGCACGTAGAGGGTTTGTGAAATTTATGGGGGTGACCTCTACTCGGCCACCTACGTTCCCGCAAAAAACTTGTCATTAGGGAGCCTATCAATGTTATTCAGGATTTTAAAAGTTGTTAACATGCAGCGCAAGCACTCTTGATAAGGGAGGTTACGTAGGCTAGGAACCAATTTGATTCCCGTGTTTGTACTGCTTCTAGATCTTCTATCTGATCAAGTAAGGAGCCCAAGCACGCACATTGAAATCAGGACGGAGGTAGACAAATGTAGCACAATTATGAACACTGAGGAAGGAGAAGTTTCACCTAACCTTTCCTTTCAGCTGCAATGATCATGCGACTAAGTGAGTTCGCACACCCATAGTAAACATGAGATACAGCTTACCTGCATTCGAGCATCTTTTTCAAATCTTACTATCCTTTCCTCAAAGTAGGCTCGTTGAGATTCTAGTTGACTGGTCAGCAGGTAAGTATACTAAAAATGAAAATAAAAAGTATTAGATAGAACAAAGTACACAAATTTGCCCTTCCTTTTTTAAAAATGATAACAAATGAACTTTTATTTTGTCTCAAAAGTTTCCAGCCATTGCAGCGCCACCGACATGCACCTCACAGCACATGGGCACGCCAACAATGAGGCTTGCGGCAAAACAGTCATGTGGCATTCTTTGAATTGAAACAGAGGCGAGGAAGGGTGGGTAAACGGAGGTTTGCATGTTATCGTAAAAACCAATTTAGCTCTACTGCAAGGGAAAATTTAAGTCTTCAGCTACAACGTACTAACAGGGTTCGTACACAACAGACTAAATCAATTTCAAGGTCTTTTCAAGGCTAATGTCAAGGCTGTTTGCAGTCAATCATCAGAATTCCCTTTTATATTCCAGAATTTTGCCAGAAGTCAATGTTGGCACCATCCTGTTTTTAGTTTTGTTTTTAGTGCGATTTTCGTTTCTTTACCAATTATGTATTTGAAGTTTGCAGCACGGAGCCGAACTGTTGTTAACACAAATTTATAAATCTGTGTTAACCCTTCTCCCGGTGTGGTACGTAATTTACAAATCTATGTTCCCACCAATTGACAAAGTGGGAGGGGAAATAAAGCACAGCTAACAGCTAGTGGAATAGCACTTGCACAGCTAACAGCTAGTGGAATAGCACTTGCACAGCTAACAGCTAGTGGAAAAGCACTTGCACAGCTAACAGCTAGTGGAACAGCACTTGCACAGCTAACAGCTAGTGGAACAGCACTTGCACAGCTAACAGCTAGAGGAACAGTACTTGCACAGCTAACAGCTAGTGGAACAGTACTTGCACAGCTAACAGCTAGTGGAATAGCACTTGCACAGCTAACAGCTAGTGGAATAGCACTTGCGCAGCTAACAGCTAGTGGAATAGCACTTGCGCAGCTAACAGCTAGTGGAATAGCACTTGCGCAGCTAACAGCTAGTGGAATAGCACTTGCGCAGCTAACAGCTAGTAGAATAGCACTTGCACAGCTAACAATTAGTGGAATAGCACTTGAGCAGCTAACAGCTAGTGGAACAGCACTTGCGCAGCTAACAGCTAGTGGAATAGCACTTGCACAGCTAACAGCTAGTGGAATAGCACTTGCACAGCTAACAGCTAGTGGAACAGCACTTGCACAGCTAACAGCTAGTGGAATAGCACTTGCACAGCTAACAGCTAGTAGAATAGCACTTGCACAGCTAACAACTAGTGGAATAGCACTTAAGCAGCTAACAGCTAGTGGAACAGCACTTGCACAGCTAACAGCTAGTGGAATAGCACTTGCACAGCTAACAGCTAGTGGAATAGCACTTGCGCAGCTAACAGCTAGTGGAATAGCACTTGCGCAGCTAACAGCTAGTGGAATAGCACTTGCGCAACTAACAGCTAGTAGAATAGCACTTGCACAGCTAACAACTAGTGGAATAGCACTTGAGCAACTACTCCTTCTGGCACACATTTCTTGCACTGCACGGCACCTCACTCTTGCTGTCTCCAAATTGGGAAGAAGAATCGTTTACACAAGAAATGGATTTGGCTGACAAACTATTTCTCGTCCTTTACTTAATTTCACACCTAAATTAACTTGAGCTGTATTTACATCATTCCAAACAAAATGCACTCACAAAATTCAAGGCCATTTCAAGGTTCTGACAACACAAATTCAAATTTTCAATGTTTTTCACGCCTTGAGTTTTCGGTTTTCATATTTAAGGCTTTTCACGGAATTCAAGGCCGTGTACGAACCCTGTACTAACCACACCAATTTTTATGCACGATTTGTCGGTACAGGAGGAAGGACCAAAGACTGCAGATCCCGGTAAGCAAAGAGTCTGACCTAGCTTTTTCGTATCATCGCCTGGACCGACACAAGCAATTCCAGGGATTAAGAGTCCATCCGCCTTGCTACACATCTCTCAGAGGTAATGGGAGGTAAAGGTTATAATTGATCTACCGAGGCATACCATTTGTGGCCACCCAGGATGCTAAAAGGTACCTCACTTCGTGCGGTATGGCCCAAGAATGTACAGTGCACGGCACTGACTCTTCCTCAAAGGCACTCCTTACTACTCAGCAGATCCAGTCGGAAACAGTAGCTGACGTCACTTCGGTTGCTGAAGCATGGTAGGGCAGGAATAGATCCATACAACCTCGATGAAAGGTCGGATGAGACGTTGCCTTGAGGCGGTAACATAGTTCTGGGACCAGGCACTCCAACCACTCAGCTTTGCCTCCTACCACCGGGAACAAAGAAGGATTTTGACCGGAATGCGACGCTCCAGTGGTCGTTGCGTCTTCGCCCTAAAGGGCAAACTTGGCAGTAGTGTAACCGCAGAATGGTCCTTCGCGAATTGCAGATGACCTACAGAGACCTGCAGATTTATGCGCTCTGACTCAACGAAAAGGCAACCCGCAAGACGTAGGCTGTAGTCAGTCGACTGATTTCGTTTAATAACTAAAACGATGAAATTGCAATTCAAAAAACGATAATTTTAAAATGTAAAATTAGTTTTTACTAACCTAAATACTTACTTCAGTAATTATGCTTAAAATCATCATTTTACGCTATCACTGCTCATTTATCAACTAAAAACTCCCTTTTTTAGCTTGTATCCAAACTTTCTCTCCTCTCCCGCCAGGGGCGCTGCTACTCCTAACTAGGAGGCCGCCATCTTGTTTGTTCCCCTTATCACATTTTGAACTCTCCTTTCAGTGAATGCGGGGAGGCGGGCGGGTTCTTACTGAAGTAAGTATTTAGGTTAGTAAAAACTAATTTTACATTTTATCGTTTCTTACTACCTGCAAATACTTACTTCAGTAATTATGCTGAATTTGTCATTCAGGCGGTGGGGAAAAACCTCACTGAACCCGGGAGAGCTTGCCTACTACTGTTTTAACATGGAATAAGTCAACTTACCACTTCTACACAGTTGGTCTCGTCTCCTCTTCCAGTTACTTCACTGGCGTGCTTAGTTGACTGGGTGTCCCTAGTATACACTCGAGGTGACTCCCTCAGTCTGAGTCAGCACTATAGTTCATTCACCAGTGTGTGCCTCCGTCCGGGCGTCCCCAGTCTACACTAAGGGTGACCCCATCCGGTAGTGTTTGATGAAGGTGGTACTGCTATTCCATGAGCACACTGTGAGCACCTCATCCCAACGCCCATGATGCGGCTAATGCGCGAAGCTCGTGTGCTCTAACTATAGCGGGGAGATCCCCGTGATCCTGTCCGTTCAAGTATGCTCTTTTAATCACGGCCCAGATCCTAGGCACGCCCTTATCTATAATTTCACCACTGTTTGAGTCCACATAAAAAAACAGTGGAGTTGGCTTGTTATGAAATTGCAGTTCTCCTTCTTATTTTCTGTTTTGGATAGGTAGAACCGCACCGCATAGCTCTTTTCGTGTTTGTCCACACTCTTTTAGAGCCTTAATTCGAACAGGCTTTGATGTCGTTCCCGGTTTGCAATTTTTTGCTCTGACATGGGCCGAAAACGTCAAAAATACCTCCGACCAGTCAGACCAGTCCGACCAGTCTTTGGCAAAACTAATATGACCCTCATCCCTGGTGAAGGCTGCCAACTCACTTTGGCGTGCTGCCGAGGCTAAAGCGACTAGGAATACAGTCTTCTGGGATAGAGATAGAATGGACGCATTTCTAGCTGGCTCATATGGGGCGCCCATTAGACTTTGCAGCCCCAACGGCAGATTCCATGTGGGGAACAATTTCGTTTGTCTTGGTCTCCCACTTTCAAAGGCTGTCATCTGTTTGGAAACCACCACATTGGAAAACAGTCTTTGGATCCCCAACGCATGTCAACACGAACGATAGCCCTTGGGGACAACCTTTGACAAAAAGCTCTTCAAAGAAAGCTGTCAGCATTCGTAGGTCCTGGTTGCATGGGTCGCAGTCCGACTTTACACACCACTCGAACCACTGTTTCCATTCGGCATTGTAGTTACATTGCGAGGACTCCCTCAAACACTTCGTAATCCTGGATGCCACTTCCGTCTTAAATCCCTCCCTCACCAAATTCTTCCTTAGAGTTTCCACCCTTGAAGATTCAGCATGGAAGGGTTTTGGTGCAGGGTCCTCCCCCGATGCTGGTGATTGGCAAAGGATTGGATCCGTCTTTTCCAGCTCCATCAACTCTGGGAACCATGGAGGCGCTGGCCAACACGTGACTACCAGGATGAATTTCCCTTTGGCCACTCTCAACTTGTTGATCATTTTCCACAGAAGGTACGCATTTAGACCTTCCTAGCTGATTGACAGTGTGTCCGTTGCCCAGGCCCTCCATCCGGGAACGGGGACACAAAACATGAGAGCTGATTGTTGTAGTGCAAACAGATCCACCTACGGGGTTCCCCACTGACGAAACAGGGCTTCCAACCCTGCGGTGCGGTCCAACATCCATTCCGTAGACAGCACCTGTGAACCCCGGGACAACTCTTCCGCCCACACGTTGAGACTTCCTGCTAAGTGGCGAGGAACCGGCGAGATTTCGTACCGCATGCAGATCTCGAACAGGCTGGAGGTTTCTTCCATAAGAGATTTCGAATGTGCGCCTGCACCTTTCTTCACATACGCAACAGCCGTGGCATGATGCCCATTGCCTGACCCCTCAGCCTTAGCTTCCAGGCAAGGAGGGCTCTCCAAACTGCTCTGAGCTCCAGGACGTTGACGTGCAGGACCTTCTCTTCTTCGCTCCAAATGCCTGATGCAGTTTCCCCGGCAAGGTGAGCGCCCCAACCTGACAGGGCGGCGTCTGAAAATAGGAGCAACTCCGGAACGGGCTCGTGAATGGGCACTCCAACTTGAAGGTTTCCCTTCGCCGTCCACCACGACCAGCTCTGCCTCGGGAGGTCTCGTAGCGGAATGATGTCCACCCATCTGTTCCGCGGCTGCCCCGCTGTCTTCTGAACCAGTGGCCGCCAGTGGCCTAAGGGTACAAGTCTGGCATTGGAGTCCAAGAGTCCAATGAGCGATGCCAACTCCCTCGCCGTTACCTTGGTCCTTCTGACGAATGTCTTCACCGACGTTCTCGTCTTGACGAACCTCTCCAGTGTTGGTTTTACCACCATTTTTACAGTGTTGAACATTGCACCCAGGAACACAAAACAAGTGCTTAGAACTGGTCTGGACTTCTTGAGGTTTATACCAAGACCCAAATGTGAAAACCAGGAGCTGCACATTTCCCACTGCTGGGTCAAAAGAAAACCGTCCTTGTTTCGAACCAGCCAATCTTTCAAATAGGCGTGAGCTTTGATGTGATGTAGGTGCGGTATGCAAGCACAGGTTTCCGCATCCGGGTAAACACGTATGGAGCCGTCGCTAAGCCGAAGGGAAGAGATTTCCATTGGGACGATTTTCCCCCCGCCACAAGGCGGAACAGATGTCGAGGGGATTGAGGGGAACGTGCAGATACGCATCCTCGAGGTCGATAGAAATGGTATACTCTTCGTGCTGGAGTGAGTCTCGAATTGATTCGATCGATTCCATCTGGAAATGTTCCTTTGCGAGGTGTTGATTGAGTTTCCGAAGATTGAAAGAACTCGGGATCC
>JAHWFP010057247.1:9124-20650 GCA_023313725.1 Lithobius niger
CAAGGCGCATTTTTTTCGAGGGGGGGGGTCACGTTATTGTTGGACCTTGAATGGGGAATTCAAGAATTTTTTCAGGGTCTCGAAGGGGGGGGGGGAGTCATCGAAAATTTGGTGATCACATTTTCATTTCCTCCGCTCCCCCCCCCTCCTCCCCCGGCCATAAATAATGACCGGTCCCTAAGTACCTCTATTTCAAATCGGAACTAAGACATCTCTTCTTTCCCGTTCATGAGACCTGGTTTTTGGCAGCACTGTCACCCGATACCATCCTTCTCTGTCTTCAGTAACTGCTAATGTTTGTGGTTGCTAAGGAAAGCTATTGAAAGGAATGAAAAGCGAGTGGAACAAAACAAAAATATAATGTTTTTGTGGTCGTGCTTGTATATACTATATATAAACATGTTTTTCTTTCATTGGCAATAATGGCTCTTTCCAATGTAGTTCTTTGCTGTTGGCTCTTTCCTGTACAGTTGCTAAGAAAAGAAAACAAAAAGCAGTGTATGACGATATAACGTCATGGTAACGTGTGTGAATTTGCTCTAGAAAAAAATACAACCTATGTAGCAAACTATCAGTACTTTCCTAAAGCACCGAACAGAACGAACCGAACGCACCACTGTTGGTGACAGTTCAGCTCATTCCCACTATAGCCGTGTTGATGAAGCTTGCTTACCAACGTCAGTGATGCAACCAACGTCAGTGATGAATCTGTTTCCGTACCTCGCGCATGCTCAAAAGCTCCACTACTGGCAAACACCCGGAACCACTTCTCGAGATGGTTTTCAATTTGGCATTGCTCGCGCCTGGCTACATCCATTAGCATAGCCTGGTCCAATCAATTAGCCACGTCTGGTCACGTGAAAGGTATGACGTAACGAGTGCTTTGTTGAACTTGTTGATTTTGCTGAGCTGTGATTGCAGTTTCGGAAGGTACTGAACGGCTGACACAAAGTTACTGCGCACGCGCGACGTCAAGTTTGGAGCCAAACTGTCTGTAACAGTGGTGCGTTCTGTTCGTTCTGTTCGGTGCTTTAGGAAGGTACTGTATGTAATGAGCCGGAAGCAATAATGATTAAAGTCACACTCCCGTTTTATTTTTATTTTTTATTTTTAATTAACTCAGTCCTTCTGTAAATCTGAAACTACAGTTGGTAAAAATTAGCGGTAGAAAATGCACTGCAGGACACAGGTGGCGCACACCAAGGCGGCCTGGTCACCCATGCGATTGCACTGCATAGTGCTTGGAGCGTGCAAGAGCATGGGTGACCACCTCACTGTGTGCCACCTGTGTCTTGCAGTGCATTTTTTACCAATAATTTTTTTTTATGAACTGTTGTTTTCGGTTTACGAAGGACTGAAATAATAAAAAAAAAAACTATTTTTGATCGACTATAAATCCTAAGATCCTGATCGAATTCCATTCTGTTTTTTTTTTGGCTTTTGCATTGCATTTAGCTAGAGCTGCCAAAATTTGCGTAGTATCAAAACGAAAGGCAATTAAAAAATAAACAACTTTCGTTCTTATGTATTTTTGTTTAGAATTAATCGCATGGAGTATATTCCCTATGGGGTCCTCCGGATAGGACGACATAAATATGTCAGTTATCGCTGATTACTATACCAAACGCCATGGCTGTTTGCTGTGACGTGCACATAACGTCACTGGGCTAGTCCAATCAGACGGCCAAACAACCGTTGTTCTCGTTCGTCATTGGCTAACTCGTGGTGACGTCACAGCAAACAGCAATTGCGCATGGTTTTAAAAGATAATGCACAACAATCGCATCCATAACATTTGTTTCGTTGCTTAGTTTGATGGGTATTTTAGTTGTTGTGTCAGGGCATATGACTACGGGTCACGGCTCTGGAGAAGAAATTCAAATTCAAATTCAAATTGATTATTTAAAAACATTAAATCTACAAGTTAACCCACAGTTTGTAACTGCGCCGATGAGGATAGGGGATTTATACCCCGTAAAGGATGGAAACAATAAACTTCGAGGTGCAACCGAGAATGTCTATTGCCAGCTGAGTCACAGTATGAAACCCGTATCCTTCGAGGCATTGTTACAGATCGTCTTCTGCGATTTGTACCTATGGCATTTACCTTATCGTTTGGATTATTTAGCTAGGTAATTACATTGCACAATATCCTGTGTGAGTGGTAAAAATCATTGTTGCAAAAATCGGTAGATAAAAGTGTGGGGGATTAAGCACACCTGCACTCGTATTTCCCACGGTACACTCCCACTTACTTGCAAAGTGTTAAGCGCTGTCTTTATTTTGCCACTCTTTGCATTTACTGTTCCAAAAGAGTTCAAAGGGTTTTAGCAAGCATTGAGTCTTTATTGAGCCAAGATGTGGCCTCCAAGCTAAGCCAAACAAGCCTTATGGACTGGAGACCCTAGAGACACAACACAACACAACTCTGCCACAACACGCCCACAACTCTCCCACAACAACAATGACTTCTTACAACAATCATGGACGAGGCTATTCTGTAACATTAGTAGTGTAGTTTGCCCGTATCTACAACAGCTCGGCTACCTTCTACAATACTAATTCTTATCGTCTCATCTGTGACGTCACAGATGAGATGACGTATTGGGTTAGTGTTAGTATGACTATGCATTTTTATAGTGACTTGCACTTTTTTTATTCGATTTTGCGCGGCGTCTACCTCCTTTGAAGGTTGGAGTCAGAAAGAAAGATGGCTTCCGGTTGTAAGTAATATGTAAGGCCTGCTCGCTCTCTGATTGGTCGAGAGTCGGTCACGTGAGCGGAGGACGTTTCCGGTCGTCCCTCGAGCGGTAGGAATTGGAACTAAAAATGGAGGTTACTAACCTATCGTGTTGTCATTCAGAGTGGAAGAAAAATAAAAAGCTGTTTTTTCTGTCAAATATGTTTTATTACATGTTGTAACAAGAATCTCAGAATTTAATCGTCATAAAAATACAACAGTTCAAACAAAAATGACAAAATGTGTTGTTACAAGTTTGAATCAATAAAAAAATAACATTGTTGATACACGGTATCGGTTTTACCTTTTTTACAATGTATTATCAGGTATGGAATAATGTCCATACGATAAACTTCTAATGCCATCACTTAATAGATACCGTTTATTATCGTAAGCGGTTAAACACAGTTTGTTCTGTTCTTCGGTCACTAGCTGGTGAGTTTTACTCCGAAGAAAATTCATTTTAAAACAATATACATTTTGATTATGTAGTACATCAACGTAATGCCTGTGAGTTACTTCTTGTTTCAGTACACGTCTCTGGATGCCTTTTCCAACAAGTTTGTTAACATCGCCATAAATCAACGAATACATTTTAGCTTTCAGACCGCAAAATTCTAGAATGGGGACGGAACAAGTCTCGTCTTTAAAAATACCTGGCACTTTCTTGTTCCGGGTCGAGTACAAAGCATGGTCTGTAGGATAATCACTCGTATCGTATCTATCAAGATGCAACAACATGTCTGCGTATATATTATCCGTAAAGATTTCATAACATAAGGAATCGGTGTCTGTGAACAACAATGAAGCGTTGTTTCCATACAAGGTTTTTATATGTCCGTAGTGAAAATCAAACATTAAATACTTGCTCAGATCGAGAACAGTGAACCCAACATAAATTGGACGTGATAGAACCACTTTGGTTTTCCTCATCTTAAAAATAACAACATTTTCATCAAAAACAACGAAATTCTCCATGTTTGGTTTTGAAGTCAGTTTCCTCGCTTTACTCTCAGTGGTTGCAATTTTAACGCTAACTCGCTTCCTCAATTGTTCAACTGTCTTACCGTACAGAGAATTCGTCATTGTCTTATAAAAATCTTTGTGGAAAGCGTTAGTGGCATGTTGACGTTTTACCGTATTCAGTTCAATGTACGGTTTTAACCAAGCTTTCTGCGCAAATGACAAAACACGATAGATCTTACTCATTACTAAACCTTGTGAAAGGTAATACTTTAAGACTCTGTAATGAACAATATATTTTGATTTGGGATGCAAATTCGGAGCGAGTTTTCTAGAACTGTCCGAAAGGTTAAGAATCCTATGCAAATCTTGACAATAAGGCGACAGCTGCTCGTAGCAGATGAGCATTGATTCGGGACACAATGGATAATCGGAATGAAGGTCGTGCAAGTGCGGGGGATAATCCAGGTCCACTTCTAGAATGTAACCTTTTGCTGCATCGTCTTCTATGGCAAGAATGTCTAAATCACGGATTTGTTCTTCCGTCAACCACATAAAATCCCCAAAAGGTAGCACTTGACTGAGACTCCACCCATACAGGTTATTGGCATCCAAATATATGATGTACGAATGAGGTTTTTCAGGACAATAATTCTCACCTATAAATGGGTTATTGGCACGTGCAAATCGTTTCGTTACCATACTCACACCTCCTCGTATTCCTCTTTCGATGAATAAATGTTGATCAATGTCGGTCAACAACTCCAACTGAATCTTTGTCATTTTCAATGCGGCCGAAAATGTAAGACCGGGGCTGCTGTAGTAATGAGCAGGATCTAACTTGTAACATTCTAAACAAGTCTTTCTAAAGTCTGTAAATACACAAGCTAATAAAAAACAATCTAAACGCAAATATAAATTAAAGTAATCGGCAAATGTTTTACAACCCATCTCGTTCCAAACCTTTAATGCGTATTCATAGTCCTCGTCACTGACACCTTCTTTACTCAAACTAGAGAAAAAAGCTTCCTTTGGTGGTAAAGCCTTTTCCTCAAATCTAGCATAAGAGTCTAAGTATTCATAGGGAAATATCCCTTTACGCTTTAACAAAGGCCATTGCTCCGGATATTCATACTTGAGAATGTCAAGTTGGGAATCTTCCAGCAATGACACCAATTTGTCTAAAGACGACGGCAAAAATTTAAAAGAATCCAAGTATAATACATTATCAATTTGAATAGACATGTAATGTTGTACATTTTCTGGAATAACACTCACATTTGGTTTACCAAAGGTTGAAATACCTTGCATTATGAGATGGCTATCATACCGAGTCAAATTATGAAAGAACACAGGCATTGTTTTCTTAAATTTGTATTCGATATTACATTGCGAGTGAGCGGGACCTCTATAAACACCTGTATAGTGGTCGTGATCGCGAACCTTCATTTCACCATCGACGATGAGTTCTTCACAAATATGACACAAGTTATTGTTTCGAAAGTGAATTTTGTCAAATTCTGTCATTACTAACGGTTTTGGTTGTTTTAACAAAGCTCTCGTTTTTACATACTCAGCTTCGATGGCTAAGAGAAAGCGTGACACGCAATCAGAACCTCTATACAGTTCGCTAGATATCACCTCTCCTAAACAATCAATCATAACATAACAATAACCACAAGGTTCGTGTAAGTGATATTCGTACGTGTAGGAATTCTCATCATTAGGTTTACATCCTTGTATAGGAGTTAATATCGACTCAAAGTCTGCGTAAACCACAAATGGGACAGCCAACTGATTCGCAAAATTGTTGAACTTCATAATATTCTCCCCAGGTTCTGGCATAACAATTCTTTGCGGTTTATGTTCTTTACAATATATTTCATGTTCGTATAATCTATCTCGTTTGTGTTGAGGACACAAACAGTATGCACAAGTATAGCTATTGAAAACATTGTCCGATATCAATCGATTGAAATTCTTAATAAAACAATAGTGATTGTCTTCTAACAATAACAACCTTACTATTTCGTCTCCATTCCTATCGCTAATGTAGAGTGGATAAACCTCTTTGTCAGAATAACCGTAAACGTTAATCTTTAAATCGTTTAAAATTTCAAATTTACGAACATAATCTAATGGTACTGGGTAAGAGATACCGTCTACACGTAGAGTGTGTAACAAATGCTTGTAATTGCTCACCCTATTAGGATTACCTGTAGTAGGATGTAAGGCGGCTAATATGGAATATTCAAAACATTTTAAATCATTACATTTGACATTAACTATCGCCTTTTTATGAGCAAGAAAAGAATCTAACGGTTTGTAACAACCTCCAGCTAAGGGTTGATATCTCGCAAAATGAAGATCCAATGCTAGAATATTCCATAAAACCCAGCCAGAACCTTCCTTTTGGTAATGTTCTAAACGTCTTAACAAGTCCAAGTAAACCTCTTTTAAAATATCTTCAATTTGATTAATACGTAACACTGTGTACGGTTTTGTACATAAATAAATGGAAATTACTTTCGAAGGAGGTTTGTGTAGTTCGAGCTTGACACTCGTCACAAGTTTAACTTGACGAAGGCTGTTACACACTTCTTCAACTAAAGAATACAACTGCTCGTGTAAACTAAACAAAAATAATTCCAAATTTGGATGAAGAGTTTCGTCGTCCGGAAACACATAACTAAATCTTGAAATATAATTCCGAAAAGAGCTTCTGGTCTTCTTGAACGAAGAGATTGTTTCATCGAGATGAATATTGGGTCTGTTCGGCGTAACATGAGAACGATGACGGTGACGGTTCAATTCAATTCTTGAAACAAACCCTTCGTTACACTGACTGCAAACGTTTTGAGGAGCTGTAGGTGATGGAACATGAGCGCGTATCTGGTGAAGAAGAAGTGTGCGACGGTTTTCGAAACGTCGACCGCAAACAACACAGTTTGCATCGGCATCGGCTGGGTGACAATTGTGCAGATGTCGCAGAAGACTGCTTTTGTGACTATACTTCGAACCACACGACTGACAAACAAACATCCTCACACGTTGAGAGCATCCAGACTTGTGCACATCGAATCGACTGGTGACAAGTCTTCAGCTGATTGTGGAGGCGTTGCCCTCAAATAACCTTGTGGCATCTGTAAAAAAAAAAAAAAAAATCATGTTACGAAATCGTAAAGTTAGAAAACTAGAACACGAAAAAAAAAAACAATAAATTAAAAAAAATTACACACTTTGTCAGTCGTGTAGGGCGGTGTAACTCTATTTGTATGAGGTGATGCAAATAAAGGTGTGTCTGCTTCGATGACGGTAAAACGTCGTAGGAAGGCTACATCTTCTGGAGGTTGACATCTACTAACAATTATCACCTTGCCTTTAAATAATATCTTTTGTTTTCCAATATTGAAAGCTCTGTTATCTACCAAACGATATAGGGTCAAAATGGAAGACTCAAGGAGTTCTGAAGAACAATCTGGAATGTAGATGTAGCGATCGTCATGTCTTACACCTGTAAAAGATGCATTTGTCATGACGTAACCCAATTCGCAAATGTCTGGTAGTACCACTTCAACGAGTAATGTTTTACCAATTCCACTCGAACCGTAAATGTAAACACCTTTGACTTCTCTGTCTTGCAAGGCGTTTGTTGCAAGTGCGCTCCACAAAGGTGTTGGTTCTTTTAAGAACTCTGTTTTCAACATTTCATTCTCTATCCTATTTAGAGTAATTTTTCGTGTCGTGTGATAACTTTCGTAGTAAGTTTTAATTCTGTCGTGTAACTCAAAATTGTTCAGAACAAATGGGTCAAGGTGGGTGAACGACAGACTATCTTCGCAAAATCGTACGAGCTGCATACCAAATGAAAGGTCGGGTAGGCTACATCCGAGAATTAAGGCGAAAGGATCAATCGTTGTTATATATTTTTTAAACATTCCAGCTTGAGAACGAGTAATGATCTCCATAGTTAGCTCTTTGTCGATTAAACCACCATCATCTTTAAAGCCAGCTTGCATCCCCTCGATAAAACTTTTGATTGCTTCCATTTTACACTCCACTAAAATCCTGACCAAGTGTCCTGCTAGGACGGTTTCGATGCCTATGCAAAGCATTTTCAACCTTATCATTTGCAACATGTTGTGGTATAGTGTTCTTTTCACAATATCAATTCCCTCATCGTCGCTCCCCTCCAGGCGAAATTTTATGAAACAGTGCGGCATTCTAGAAAGAATAAAGAAAATATTAAGACAATGTTGTATAATCACATTTTAAGTTTATTAATACATTTTACAAAATTGTACACATAACGTTCACGGAAAGCTGTTTTCTTTAATTTGTTAACAATGTAATCGGGAGTAAATCCCTTGGTTCTCATAATTATATAAAAAATACAATAATGTCCACAGGTAGAAGATGTTGGGGATTGAATTTGAAACTTGTTGCGCCAAATCTTCTTTCCATTCCAATCACTCAAATACTGTCGAAGGTGGTAATTGTTTTCTAAGTTGAAGCCAAAAGAGTCAAAAAACTCAGAAGTCTTAATTCCATTCTTCATTTTATGCAATCCGATGACAGACCAATGGCTTCCCGACGAAGTGCACGTGTCATGATTAACGACTAGAAAGGATTCTTTTCTATTAATTACAACAGGTAAGTGGTTTGCGGGATATGTTCCCAGGAAATTTGGACATCTACTTCTCAAGATGTCATTGATCTGCTTCGTGTTCATCCTTCCAGGAAAACTTCACGATCAAAAGTAACTTCTAAAACCTTCGGTATCTCGTAATAAATCAAAACGTTAGTCGCTTTTGCGAGAGCAGCATCAAATCTAAGTTCTATTCTGACAACACCTTGTCTGTTGAGTGAAACGTGAGAGCTTGAATTTCCGGCGCAACCATCCGGAGTCAGATCATAAGCAAACATGCAATGTTTTGTAGCAAAATCTGTAATCTTGATGCCATTACCTACGTTTTGAAATGATGTGTCTAATCCGTGAAATAAATTCATGTAGGCTCGGGTGTAGGTCATGGAACTAAAGTCAGGTTGTAGTGGTTTGTCTATTTGTTCCCCGTCTACAGTGAGCGATAAGTAGTTCAAACCGTGATTTTCAAATATCCAAGGATCTTTTTTATAAACACCCGTGTACGTTTCGTTGTCAACAAAACAAATCAAAACAAAAGACGGCACCTGTCCTTGAAAAACGTTGTCAATAAATGCCGAAGTCATTCCACTAGAGACAGTTTGTATTTTAATATCACTGCGAACAAAAGAATATTTTGCGCTATTTTCTTGTAGTGTTGTCATGTGAGATGCTAGAATGGATGGGGAAGGTCTAACCTTTTTTACAAACAAAGCAGCTGCTTCGATTTGTATTTTTGGTTTCAAAGTAGCAGCAGCGGCATTGGACAACTTAAGCGAAAATTCAGGCTTTGATAAAACGAAACGAAACTTTACATTAACATTGCTCAATAAAAGTTTCGACAAGTTGCAGGCTTCAGTATGAATTCGCCCCATTAACTCTATACTTTTAGAATTTGCGATAGCAGTTTTCCTGTTATCTGCAGTATTCCACATGGCAGCTCCCAACTGACAGTCTTTAGCTGCATTAGAGTAACTGAGCAACGTTTGCAGGTAAGCTTTATATCGATAGGTGTCGCTACCTCCAGAAATCAGCTTCCCGTTGAAATAACAGTCCACTTGTGAAAAAAGAGATTGTAGAAATAGGTTAGTAGGCGTTATGAAAGCACTCAATGCATCAGTAAGATCTTCTCCAGTGGCGCTTACAACTTTCAGTTTTAAATAAATACATGTTTGCGCCAAGTCCAAATAGTCTGCTGTTCCGTCAATCTGAAATTCTATAGTTGAACTTGGCGTTGCAATAGGGCGGTATTCGACATACTGATTGCGTTCTATAGACACTTGTGTTGGTGGAACTTCAAATATGTCCAATTCTGATTTCAAACACTCACAAGATGTAGGATGAATGAAAGACATTTTTGTTAAAAAATGCTATCTCGAATCACTTTCTTATTTTTCTTCTTCTTCTTTTTAGCTACTGTAACTGTTCGTCGTCTCTTACTAGTATTCCTCTTGGGAGAGTTGCGTCTTCTCTTGCGTCCACTACCAGATTGACTGAACCTAGCCTTAACATCGCCTAATATTTGTTCACCAGTCTCCTGTAATCTATCCTTTGCACTCTGTTTAAAATTTTTACCGGCAATTAAATCTTGTGCGATATTACTTCCGGTTCCTAAAGCTTTGCGTCCTAAATAGCTGCCGACTGAACGAACGAAAGGCATAGCATATTTAGATATACTAGAAAAAAGGTTAGCAAGACCATGACCGGCCTGGAATCTTGCTCCTGAATAAACGTTTAAACCACCTGCTTGTCGTCGATAGTGAGCTGTATAAGGGCAACAGGAAGCCATTGTTTCGTTCACGACCTTTTCCGTCTGATGTGCAAAGTGACAATGGTGTGGCCTTGGGAAGAGAACGGTATTATATCCCCATAGGCGTCGCAAAATTTAATTTCTATTGTTTGCACGTTATGTTGCAACAGCGAATAATAATGGGGAGAAGTAAAAATAACGGACTGACTCGTGCCTGACTCTCCTATAACGTTAGTTATTCTTAACAATTGGGAGTAACTGTTGCCAACAGGCCTCGGATTTATTAGATTTGTATAAACCCAAATATAATCTGGAAGGTTGTTGTTATCGTGAGGCGAAGGATTAACTGCTGTGACGGTTAATTCAGCTCGAGTTTTATAAGAGATGCTTTTATCTAAAACAACTACAACACCCCCCATTGTTGCGAGACTTCCATCATCGCGATAGGGGTAAAGTGGCAATTGATTTGGTTCAAAACCTAACCTGCGAGCCATACGGTTTCCCATTAATAATCGAATGTACAGATTAGTAGTTGGTCTTATGTCATTATGAATGACGTAACGTTTTATACTGCTATTGTAACTAATTTTAGGTCTTTTTCTCTTTTCGTAATCTGCATCATGAAAAGGATGTTCCTTTCCTTTATAATCTTCAAATTTTGATCTCCTAAACTCTGCTATTTCCTTATTTATTGCTTCTACGAGGTCACTAGTTGTGTCATAGCTGATACCACCGCTGGTGCATTTTAGTTTGTATTCAATGGCTGTAGGCGTCATTATATCTAAATTTAAAACATTTAAGATTACATCGTCCTCGCCAGCTCTCATTACGAACGGTTTATAGTCCATTCTTAAAGGAAACTGCATCTCTACTAAGGCAACCTCGTATTCGTTTGAAAGATGAAGCATTTCTGGCAGATAATTTTTGTAATGAGCCAACGTGTTATCAGGATAGACATCAAAACTACCATTAGAGGGAAGTGTTATGTAGAGATTATCAAGTAGGTCCATCTTGAACGATATCTGTCACCCAACTATTAAATTGCGGACCCCACCCTGCCCATTTAACGTAAAAATGAGTCACACCTGCTACTTTTTTTTTTCTCAACACACGTTCTATTCTGTAAACATTGTCTAGTTTTACAATAGGTTGCAGTTCCTGGCTGTAAAAAGTCCCTTTTATGGGTTCAGATTGGTAGTCCTTTATCGTGTAAACAGGTGTTTTGTAACGTTTATTTTTAATTTTACTGGCTATTGTAAAAGTTTCCCTAGTCCACTTTGGAATGTACCCAGGTGTAAAGACGTGTCTGATTTTTGGTATGCGCACTAACTGACCTACCTTCAAATCATTCCCACCACCATACAAATTTTTATAAGCTTCGCGTTCCTTTTTTCTAGTTGTAATTTCGGAAGGTCTAAACTTAATGCTACG